>CM023484.1:89549609-89676960 GCA_013339685.2 Hyalomma asiaticum
GTGTCCAGTCTTCTGAATGTAGCGGAGGTCTCCGTATTAATTCTAACCACCAGGGCCCCCTTGATGTGTTCGAGGACACATTGCACAAACGTTTGATTTCCGTGGGGCAGTACTGAGGTTCCTTTATTTTATTAAAGTTGTTCTCTCTGCGCCCCCGCAACTCCACCACCACATGGAATGTAGCGCTTTCGACAGACAATCGCAACCACGACCTCGTGCTTCGCTGCAGCAGGCCACGACCACTTAGCCACCGGCGGTGGATGAAAAAACAAATGCATATGCCGAAGCATATGCCAGAGGGACTAACAGCGACGCGTAGAGAGACGAAATGCCACCGTTCATCCTTCAGTTAGTCCCTTTGAAAATAAGGACGAAACATTTCGACCATGAGATTTGCGCACGGCACGCATCGTTTTCAGTTACTCTCTCCCCAGACTAACCGCTGGTCGCGAGGACTAACTGCAGCGGTTACTCCGGTTTTCGTCCTTTGCGGCTTAGAGTGTATAGTATGATCGATTTGAGTGAAGTAAATTTAAAAGGCATGAGGAAAATTTAAAGAGAGAGAGAGAAAAAAAAGTTCTCAAGTCTTCTTACGAGCCTGGTGGCCCACATGTCCCCGCCCCGTTACAAAGGGGACGCTCATAGCATCCATCCATCCATGGCTGCCGACCCAGTGATCGCGTGCATCGCTTGTGCAGCGAGTGCGCACGCGGGCATCGCCGTCTTTGCTATGGGCCCTGGATGTCGCCGCATGCCGGCTGGGGTCTTTTTTTATGCTTTGAAACGTCCCCTTCAGCATTCCCCTTCAGGAAGCAGCATATACACATCAAAGGTAATGCCGAACTCGGAAGGCGCGTCAGGGTCACAGATGTGCGCTGCCTTCTTGAAGGCGAGAAAGCGCGCAAAGCCGAGCACTGCTACGGCCTGAAAATTGTCATGGCGACCGTGGATTGCTCAAGACTAGTGTTCGCAGGCGATGCACGCGTGAGGTGACCCCGCGCATGGTTGTGTCACGTATAAGCGGCTGACGTGTCGCGCTTAAGCTTGAGGATACGTGCTGGATTTCCATCAGCGTCAGCCGCATTTCAACAGTGGCTAATGCGTCAACACCCGTTGCATCTCTGTTTAAGTGCATGGACGTAAGGAGCGCAAAAACTTCAGAGTAATCTTGAAACCTCCAATAATGATGTGGTGAATTGTAGGGAACTTAAAACCCCGCATTTACATCTTGTTCCAGTAGTACCATTTTACATATTTGGAAGCAGCACACCTGAAACATAGTCCGTAGACTATAGT
This sequence comes from Hyalomma asiaticum, assembly GCA_013339685.2. Classification (NCBI taxonomy): domain Eukaryota; kingdom Metazoa; phylum Arthropoda; class Arachnida; order Ixodida; family Ixodidae; genus Hyalomma; species Hyalomma asiaticum. The sequence goes on from CM023484.1 coordinate 89,550,906, forward strand.
TTATGTCGCGTGTACCATCGAAGTTTACAATTTACGGTGCTCGTTCAATTCTGCCCTTTTACTTTAGCAAATATGCGCGTGTGAAAAGAAAAAAAAACACAACGCAATAAACGGCTGTTGAGTAACAGTGCGAACAAACGCGAACCCCAAATGCAATGAGGTCGCTCATATTTTACATGCGTCTTAGCTATCGGCAGCATCGGCAAGGCACTCACCTGCCCACGCTATATACTCATTCAAACTTGAGCAAAGTCTGTTGGCGTTTTCTGGTGATGGCACGTCCACACGGAAATGCATGCGGGTTGTTGGTCGCGGGTCGTGAATCAACGTAACTGGACCGCGTCAAATCTATGTTTTCTTTTTGTGACATTTGACTGACTGCGGTTAGGAACCTTTATTTCAATTCTTAACTGCTCCCGTTGATGAAGTATTTGAGGTTCTTAATAACAATAGTTGATGAGGTTTCACACGTCAAGAACGACATGTTTATGAGACATGCTGTAGTGGAGGGCTCTGGATTGCATTTCGCCGCCATAAAAATACGACCACCGCGAGCTGGATATGAACCCATGACCTCGAGCAGCAAGCCAACATGCTAAGCTACGTAGTGAGTAGGTTATATTATCAAACTACTCTTTCTTCAAGGCACATCAGGACAACGCGCATAATGAAGTGATTTTACACAGTGAAATACGAGGTATATATCAGCTGCAGCTATGCTCACGAGCTAAGCCACCGTAAACCAAAACTTTTGTTCTTTTCCCCTTTTTTGCGACAGGCTTCCCTGTGCACAGGTTTAGGGCCTGTTGCTCCTGATAAGGAAGACTGAGTCACAATGCTGTGGTCCTTCCCATCTGTTCCTTTGTTCCGTTCTGTTGTGCTCCTGGAACACTTTCCCCCCCTCCCCCCCCCCTTTTTTTTTTTTGGTCTCCCCGCCTCATTCGGACCCTCTGTCCTCCTGCTATTCATGTCCATAGCAGCTGCATCCACTTCTCAGCTCTATCTGTAGTTATTTAGGAAGAACGGAAAGCAGGACACCCGACTATGATAGAAAAATGAATGATTTGTTCGTTTGTTTGAAAACACTTCATCTGCGCTTTTACGCCGTGCACACGTTACGCGCGATTTACAAAGTCCCTAGGCACGCAAAACTATAGCAGTTGTAGTAAAGAAGACTGGCCGGTGTTTCAGCGGCATCGCCGTTGGGATAGTCTCGTGGTTGCTATGCTTAATGTCACGCTTCCGACTGCTGCCCGCGTCGCCTGCCAACCCAGAACCTCCACCAGGTGGTGGTGTCGGGTGCTCCTGATGCTATCAAAGTAAGGCACTCAGTCAGCTGCCTTATGGAGAGCTAACAGCTGAAAGTTAGTCAGCAGAGGTAGTGTGAAAGCAGCTAGGGGCCCTGTTTATTGTAACCAGAAATATTTCCTGCCTGATAACCTCGACCAGGCCTAGCCGAACGAACTCTTGTTTTCCACTCATTTTTCACACTCGTCACTGCACGTAAACTTCGACAGTTTATTGCGCATTGCATTTTTCAGCTACATTAGGTTCTCTGAAACCGACGCGAGAAACTCCACCCGAAATCTACTCGGGGAATTGTAAGTGATGCGTAAGCGTTTGGTACTAACGACCTGCAGTTTTGTAGCAGCATAATGACCCGTTGGTGCGTGTGGTGCGCTCTTCGTTTCCTGTGATACCTACGCCGCTGTTTCAAAAATTGCCAAGAGAGAGGGAACAAAAGTGGAACAGAAGGTGTTACTCATAGTGAAATTTGGCTTTGCGACCTTTTGAGAAAGTGCGCTTTCTGAAAAGGTCGCAAAGCCAAACGAGATAAGAGCCTGGGAGAGGGAGACCATGGTCTCCATCTCCAAGGCCCTTATCTCATTCACTTCTTCTATCCATAACCCCTGCCCCTATTCCCGCGCCTAGCCACAACAATGGGCTTTTTTTGGTGTTTAAGGCACCTAGCCATGACTCACAGAATCACATGACTCATGAGCCATGACTCACAAAGGTGCATGACTCATAATTCATGACTCACAGAACCAGTCTCCTTTTTTTTTCTCCTCTCCTCAAGAGCCAGGCCATGTATATAAAGGGGCGACTCCCCCAGGTTCAAACGGCCACTACCATCGCGCGGTGAACCGTGACAGGTGCTACAGCAGTTCTCGTCCCCGAGTGGCAGCCAGAGCCTCGCATTTCTAGACTATGTATACCCGCACAGGAAGGTATCGACGCCATCGACGTGCCCGGAAAACGAAAAGATCAACTATTGCTCTCGGAAGAAATTCGATTCGACCTCAAAGAGAAGACGGGGGTCTTGCTGACGACCCCGCTTTCCAGGACATGCAACGAAACTTCCGCTCCGCGTCCACTCTGGACGACAGGAACCCAGGTTGCATGGAGCACAAGTTGATGCCGCCGCTGCACAAGTTCCGGATCGAACGCGACATCGCGGAACTGCTGACCGACCAGCCGCAACGAGTGCACGTGGAGCTCTCGGAGCACAAGGCCGAAAACGTTCACGCACTCGTGGTGGGTCCTGCGGACACGCCGTACGAGGGCGGCTTCTTTCACTTCCTCATCGAGTGTCCGCCGCAATACCCGTTCAAGCCGCCGCGCGTCCGCCTCATGAACACTGACGGCGGCCGTGTGCGCTTGAACCCGAACCAGAACGACAACGGCATGGTGTTCCTCGGCATACTGGACACTTTTCCCGGGCCGCCCTGGAATCCGGCGATGTGCCTCAAGAACGTGGTGATTTCGATCCAGACTCTGATGTCCAAGGAGCCCTACTTCAACCAGCCAGGAGTCCAGGGCGAGTTGCGGGAGGGAGAGTCCGAGCGCTACAGCCGTATCGTCCAGCATGAGACAATACGCGTAGCCGTCTGCGACGCCGTCGATGCTTGCCTCAGGGGATCCCCGCAGTTCCCGCTGCCCCTGAGGCAAGTTATCCTCAGATCGTTCCTGGACTACTTCGAGAAATACGTGGAGGCGGTCGGATGCAACCTGGACCTGGCAGGTACGACCATGTGCGGCACGCACGGCAATCTCCATGTTCCTTACCGGTACAAGACATTGCTCGGACGGCTGTTGATACTGAGACGAAAGGTGCAAGAGTCACTGAAATCTGACGATCAGGAGAGAAAGTGAGTGGCGGCCTGATGTGCTCACGCGCGTCGTATAGGCCCGAAAGAGTGAGAACGTTTGTGCGTGTAAATTGTTTTCCCTGCTTCCGCGAAGCCGCTCGAACTGTGCCAAGGTGTCGAAAGAGACTTTCTTTTCTTTCGTTCTCTTTCTTTTTTCTTGCCTGTACGCTCAACGCACTCTTAACTCTCGTACAGAATACTTGTACGCTGTGGTTATGCATGTTTAAATAAACAGATGGACATTGAATCGGAGTGTTCTCCTTTCTCGCAATGCTCGTGCATATCACGCGTTGCCCTTTGTTTTCTTTCTCTCTCTTTACAAAATGGGTTTGCCAAATATCATAGAGGTTATCCCTTATAGTGAAGGTTTTGACAGCGATGTGTTTCTTTTGTCCGGCATCATTTCAAATGTTCAATTGTACGGACCGGCAGAAAGTAGGGAAGCTGCGTACGTCATGGCTGAATATAGGCACTCCGCACATTTAAATCGGAGCCGACGCGATCTCCGTAGTAGCACGGCGGTGGAGGTATACAGGCGCGCTTATCGAGAAACTCGTCGGGTGAACGGGGAGCAGTCGTGCTTGCTGTACCCTACATTAATTCAGCTCAAAGCCGTCATATATACAAAATAGCACCCTGCGCACACGATATCCTTGCTAAACATGTTCAGGCGCACAAAGAGACGAGGAAAAGAGCAGCGCCTTGAAAGATGCAGACGAGCGCCATCTAGCAACTGTTTATTGACGGTCAGGTCTGCTTGTGTCAGGTCTACTTGTGTCAGTGACACCTCAATATCGCTGTACACCACTGAAGCACGCTTTTAAGTAGACGCATTCCACGATAACGTGTTTGATGCCGTATTGCTTGCTTTGCTCCGCATGTCGGACAGTTCACCTAGCTATGTAACCTGACCGTCAATAAATAGTTGGTAGTTGGCGCTCGTCTGTATCTTTCCTTTGTTCTGCTATTTTCCTCGTTTCTTTTTGCGTCTGAACATGTTTAGCAAGCTAAGTCACCAACTAGCCCAAAAACAAGTGCTTTCCACTCGATATCCCTTCTGTATCGCGGCCGTGAGCAGCGAACCGGATGTTTTGGCGCTCTGCACCTCATCGAAGAGCCCTCCCCTCCACCGACCCACCCAAAAGAAAAAAAATTCACAGCATATCCACGGAGTGAATGATGATGAGTGGGGCGAAGCTCCGAAGTTCATCGTAGATCGTGCCGAGTTCCGGATTAATTTAGTTAATGCGCACGCTACGAATCCTTATGGTTCAACTACGCACAAGTGAAATCTCCCACCGGCACTTCATTGCAAGTGAAGATCCAGTGCCTATATATATATATATATGGGTGGCCGGTGAACGGTTCTCCAGCGCGAGCAGTCGGTATTTTTCAATCAAGAAACTCGCTAGAAGACGCTGCCTGCGTCAACGTTGTCTCTCGCGGGTGAGGGCGCATTCTCCTTCTTTGCGAGCTGGTAGAGCGTTCATCGAAGAAAGAGCGTTTCCATAGTCAACGCGCGCCTTTCGCTCTCTCTCCCTCTCTCTCACACAAGACAGCAGATGGAAGAGTGAGAGAGCTCGCGCGCCGGGAGGCACGCGCCGAGGGCGAGGCGAGCCTTCCGGCGCGCGCGCTCTCGAGCGCGAGCCTCCCGACGGCGCGAGGTGGCTACATACATACTACTACTACTACTACTACTACTACTACTACTACTACTACTACTACTACTACAGAGGAGGGAACGACCCACGCCCTAAGGAGCTTCGCCCCTAAAAGAAAAGAAGTCAGTGCCAAGGGCTTCCGGTTAGTTCTTTGTAGAAGCCATAGCTGTTGCGATGCGAGATGCCAAACGAAGTATTTATACCAACCAGCCGCGGCGGATGAAGGTTCACAGCTTCCCAAAGCACCACTGTGGTTTCATCACCACGCGTTACGAATCGGACGGGCTTCTCTTTGAAAGAGGACCTTTTAATATGGTGCATGAAGTGGGTAACACGAAGCGGGTACAGCCCAGCACACAGGCAAGCCTGTCTTAAAGATCCAGCACGCAGAACAGGCAGGCAAATGATTATTGGGGCAGTGAAATTAAGAAATTCGCATGCTTAACATGTGAACACCTCGCCCAGGGAACTATGCATTGAAAATCAGTGGGAGAGGCGCCGGCCCTTCAATGGACTTTGGGTGGTGGTGCTGCGGCGGCCATCTTGGACGTAGTGCAAATTTTGACATCAGGCGACACCACTTGGTCAGGGCCGTGAAGAAAGCATAGTGTACGAGGATAAACTCTGGGCCGGAGTCAGCGCGACACTGAGTGAAGAGGAGACGCGCATCTACAAACGTCTCCACTAGCTAGGAGCATTCACTCTTTGCAAAAATCACGAAATTGGCTTTCCTGGGAAGTGGTTTTTCGACAAAAGCTCTCGTATACCTTCACTGCTTTCCTGCTCTAAGCCTCTAAGCGCGTTCACACCTGCACAATCATTGCACAATTGGTACAAGACAATGATTATGCGAAGGGCTACATAGAAATAAATAAATAAATAAATAAATAAATAAATAAATAAATAAATAGAAACAAAGAAAGAGAGAAATGGAAGAGAGAAAGAAGAATAGGTCTCGGGTTACACAGAAGGCAGAAGCAGATCCGCCACTTTGGCCTTCGACTCTAGCCCTCAATCTACATGGCAGTGACAGTGAACTTGACACCCTGGTCTGTTACGACACGATTAATTATCAAAGCACAGCTTCGCTGCTCCCGTGGTTTTCGCAGCGTTAAAAATGGCATGATTTTTTTTTTTTTTGACGGCGCTAACTGTTTATTTTGAGACTCTGCCGGGAGGAGCGCGCAGAAATGTGCGCCGATACCGGAGTGCTATCCTGTACATTGTCAAATTCCTCCATACTGTCGAATTCCCCATCTAGTCAACTCTGATTGGTTCAGAACGCGGCTACGTGCTCCCTGATTGATAAGGTTTGGAAAGATGGCGGAATTTCGCAGCGTAAAGCATAGCACTCCCTGTGGCAGTGCGAGGTGCCGAAAACTTCAGGCACCGCTAGAAGTTGCGGGTTCGATCCCTGCAACAGCGGCTGCATTCGCATGCAGAGAGGGGGAGGAAGAAGTAGAGAGACAGAAACGCCTGCCAAAGCTGCACTTCGCCTCACCTAGCTTGGATGCTGCTTTACATGAGCACGTGCCTAGTCACTAGTCAGCTAGTCACGCTTTGGAAACCACTTAAAATCACGTAGAAGCTTGTCACGTGATCAAAACTACGTAAAATATCACGTAAGTGCTAATCAGAGGAACGGAACCACGTAAAAATCACGTAACTGCTAGTCACGTGATCGGAGCAGGAATAAAGAAAACTAAAACGATGATAAAGCACACAGCAAAACCTAGCTTACGCTGCCAGGCTTCTTTTTTTTCTTTTCTTCACATTGCGCGTGGTCCAACATGAAAAGCGTTGAGCCAGAAAGTGGCACGCAGTGCCATCTCTGCAGTAATTTTCAATCTAAGAATTCTCCGTGCTCTTCATCTGTCGATGAATTCGCCCTCGCACTGTCAATTGATGGCCTCCTGGATAGCTCAACTGGTAGAGCACCCACCCCGAACAAGCGTTGGTCCACTGTTCAAACACCTGACCAGGTGGAACTTTTCAGCAAAGCTGAAGCTTTCATTTCTTACAAACCCGTACGGACTTCCTCCTAGCTTGCTTCTACAATCGGGTGCATTCCAATTTCACCTTTCCTAGCCGAAGAATAGCTATAACTATTGCGGTACGGTTCTCGAAAGGATTTCATTTTGCTGCAGCACAGCTTAGTGTCCGTTGGGGTACGGGAAAGGGAGAGAAAGAATAAAAGAGAGGAGAACGCCACATTGTAGGGCTCCTGAAATTTTGACATCCCGGGGTTCTTGAAAGTGCAGCCACAAGGCACGCACAGTACACGGGCCTCTGGCATTTTCGCCTCCATCGAAAATGCGACCACCGCGGCCGGGATCGAACCACCGACTTTCGGGTAAGCGCCTGCTGCAGTGCTATTCTCCTTCCATTCAGCTCTGCGAAAGAGTATTATCAGCTCGTTTTCTCTCATATAAGTTCGCCATTTGCGACAACATATTGCGTGCTACCGAGTTCTGCATTAAGAACACGCGATACATATCTGGAGAGTTCTCTGAAGTTTTTTGCCCAGAAGCAAGCAGCGACAGAAACGCGCACCGTTTCTCAAAAGCATACTATGTTTCTTTTCTTGGTCTTTTTTTTTTTACAGAACACGAGTAAGCGTAATTTTATGAAGCGATAACTACTTTCGCTGTTGGTATAGAGCTTGCATTTGTGATTGGCTACTGTGAAGTCATGAGCTTCTTCCGGCGGCGACTTCGGCGTAAGCATGGTCCTCTATTCGTTCTCTAGAGAATCATGGTCCTCTAGCATAAGCATGATCATCGTAATTGTGAAGCACGGCTCGCGAAAGAAACTTTCGAGGACTTCGAAACAGATGCAGATTTTCTGCGCTGATGTAGGGGAACAGCTAGTGAAAACGTATTGAGGTAGCTATATGATGCTTACTTAACACTGACCCCGGTAATCGTGAAGTATCTAGAAGCAAGATCAAAGGTTGCACACGGTGACAGAGGACGAAAAATGCAGTGGACGAAAAAAAGGAGAGGGGGGGGGGGGGGGGGTAAGGTGCACGTCTTCGCTGCAGCATGTCGTCGTGTACTGAGTTACTTAACGCGTTCCTGCGGCTAATAGTCCCTCGCTTCGGGCGAAACCCTGCCGTTTCAAGTGAGGCTTGCATTGACATTCCTGTAAAGCTGGTGTAGGTGTCGGCGGTGGTGCTCAAAAAGGCTAAGTGGGCCGATCCCGGCGACAGTGCACGTGCAGTGCGAAAAACTTCTGGCGCTGCGAGGAGCAAGTGTGCGTACGTGCGTGTGTGCGCGCTTGGCCTGAAATTGAGGGCTCGATCCCTGCGGCTGCGTTTGGATAGCACTAAATGCAAAGAAAGAAAGAAAGAAAGAAAGAAAGAAAGAAAGAAAGAAAGAAAGAAAGAAAGAAAGAAAGAAGAAAGAAAGAAAGAAAGAAAGAAAGAAAGAAAGAAAGAAAGAAAGAAAGAAAGAAAGAAAGAAAGAAAGAAAGAAAAGTGATCTTTTCACTACCGCGTGAAGATGGCGAAAGTGCGATGAGGCTTTTTTGAAAGAACGTTTACAGCAGCACGCCCGCGACACCAAAGATGAAGAAGAAGAGGCAGAGAGAAAGAAGAGAAAGAGCGAGAGAAAGAGAAGTGAAGACAGAGAGAGAAAGAAGGAGGAAGAGAGGAAGAAAGACGAACGCACATGGCATGCTTCGCATGCCCGGTAGGAAAAGCGCTCCCAATTTTAAATGGAGCAGTTCCCTTCCAGCATCACTCACAATTCCAGTGTTTTAGTGGGATCCTGAATGCCAACGATCGATCGATCGATTGATCGATCGATCAATCAATCAATCAATCAATCAATCAATCAACCAACCAACCAACCAACCAACCAACACAATGTCTCAGGTGCCTTGTTTTTGGAGCATCGTAGTTCCTTAGTGGCGGTGAACATCAGTGGGGTGAGATATCGTAGTATGGCTAGTGCGTTGCATGCGTTCAATTATCGATTTAAATTAAGTAAAATTATTCACAATTTAAGCCGCTTAACATTGCCGATGTGCCAGAAAAACGTTTGTCATCGTGGGCCCGGACGTTTGTTGATCTATAGCCCCAGTAGGTAACGTTCCGGAAATGGTAATCCCTTAGGGCCTTGGTGTCAAGACAGTAGGGTAAGTATTAGTTACTAACTGCTTAGGAAATATTGAAGCCGCAATCACGGAGGCGCGTCAATGGGTTTGCTAGGTTCAGCGTTTAAACCGCACTCCTCGAAAATGTGCGCGTATAATGATCGAACTTATTCTCAGCCAGTCGCTTTTTTTATTATTAACATTACAACGCCACTTGTTCTTATTAACACTACATTATATTGCGCATTCCACTTATGAAGTACGGATCTCTACTGCCACAAACAAAAACTGTTAAATCGTTTCGAATGGATCTTCAAATGATCTCGAGGGAAGAAATTTCTAAGGCTACCTTCGCTTGATTTGATTTGATTTGATTTGATTTAATGTTCCCGTAATTATGTTGAATGGCGCCAGCACCTAGCGTTGATAAGGTAGAGTTTAGGTGAACCGGCTTATACATCATATCTAATGCCCTACGCACCTACGTCCATACAAATAATTCTTATTAATTACCCTGGTGCCTGTTCTCACTACCAAACGTACACCCCGGTATTACGATGTGCATGCACGCCGAGTGCGCCTAGGAGTAAGAGCCTCCGTCAGGCAAATTGCCTTTAGCTCTTTACTCCTTTTTCCGTATAAAACAGATATAAACTTCAAACTTCGAATATATACCTCATACAACTCTAAGCTTAATGTTGTTGTTTCATATTTTATCGTTGCACATATTTTTTTTTTCGTAACACCCATATCTGAAGGTGAACCGGAGGGCGTTGAGCAAGAAACAGTGTCGCTAGCCATAAAAAGAGGTTCGCAGGCTACATAACTGCTTCGCATTTTACATTCTCGTTGCAAGTTACCCTTGATCGTATTCTAATACTAGCACCCGGAACAGGTGATATCGTGTTCTGATCGGCGACAAAGCAACGCTTACCTGATCTCGCGTTGCTCTTTTATGGGGCCGCTCTGGGCTACCTTCGGGTGGATCCTCGAATCTGAAATTTATGCAATCGCTTCAGCAACCAACCGTGAAGACCTTCATAAGCAGCGATCCCTGCTTAGCGCGTCTACGACTGTTCCGAATGACTATAGACAGCCGGTTGACGTACGTTCCCAACGATCTGACTTCCGCTGCGCGTACACTGTTGGCAACTAACTAGGATTTTTCCTTTTTTTTTTCCGCCGCGTGAGTGCCTAATGAAATTACCTTAGTTCTCGGTGTACAGCAGCCAGCACGCTTAACACGAACGCAATGCAGCGTGGCGTGGCCTGGGCCACGCTCCAGTGCATTCGTGTTAAGCGTCCTGTTAATTGTGCTGGACCACTTGGACTAACGCCAGCGTCGCGAAGCAGTGAGCTCTGTTGCCGTAATATTATTTATTTATTTATTTATTTATTTATTTATTTATTTATTTATTTTTTCATTCATTCATTCATTCATTCATTCATTCATTCATTCATTCATTCGTTGCCACGGCCCGGCACAGCACTGGAATCCCCATAGGCAACGTAGAGTAGTGTCCAGATTGCGTGGCATGCTCTCTAACACACACTTACTTATTTTTTTCCACTTCTGAAACATCATGATGGATATACCTGTAGATAGTCGCACGCTTTCATATCGAAATAATGATGACGCAAGGTTCAGGTGAAACAGGTTAGGCCTCCAACAGCCATGCTCACCTTGGCTCTATCAGGACCTAATGCTATAGTTCAGCTTTGTCATGCCCTTCGCCACTCCAATAAAACTACACATTTACCCAATTTGCAATGCGTTTGACTCTCTCTAATCATCCGTAATTGTTAGTGAGACATTGTTAGTGAAAGACAATATACTGTGTACCTTTACGAGGCAGTGTGAGCGACGGCGGCTGCCTGAGGCCCTTCCCATCGAAGTATATTCGCTGCCGAGGAGCATGGTACGGGAACGGACAGCGTGCTCTGGAACAACGGAGAGTTTTGAGCATAGTCTGTAAAAGGTCGCACGCAGTGCGGTCACATGCACAGCACAGACACCTGTCCTGTGTACGATAGAGGTACTATCGGCGAAAAAAAAAAACATGTAAGAAAAAACCATGTGTCTTACGCGGCCGAAGGGGAATTTATCAACCATAAGAAGCCACTGCGCCAGTGTGAGGTCGAAGATTGACGTCGCTATAAGGTGGCTCTCGACCGGAGCATGCTCAATAATGTAACACCACAGCTTTGCGATCGGTTTGCTTTTTTGGCGTCGATTGATTGATTTGTGGGGTTTTACGTCCCAAAAACCAGCTGTGGTTATGAGAGACCCCGTAGTGGAGGGCTCCGGATATTTCGAACACCTGGGGTTCCTTAACATGCGCTGACATTGCACAGTACATGGGCCTTAACATTTCGCCTCCACCGAAATGCAGCCGCCGCGGCAGGGATTCAATCCCGCGACCCTTGGATCAGCAGCCGAGTACCATAGCCACTAGACCACCGTGGCGGGGCCAATATTTTTTTTTTTTTGCCGTATATATTACGTTTCTTCGTCCTTGTTTTTAGGTTTTTATGTGCACAGTGCTCGCCTTACCGACGACCGTCATTTCCTCCTGTCGTGTGACGATGCTTAATACCCGCGACGCGTTCTGCTTTTGACCACCCGCGTGCTCGGGTACAGGCAGCGTTGAAGGCAATGACGTCGAAAACACAGGGCGGCCCGCATGGCGATCCTCTAAAAAATTTTTAAATTCATTTTCAATAAAACTGAACGACTTTCAACTGTCTGGCTTGGCATATATTATTACAGCACTGAAGAGAAAATATACTAAATATTTCATTGTGATCCGTGGACACTGAAAAATTGCCGGAGTTGCCCTTTAACACGCGCCATATTTGACTTCCCGTTGCAAACCACCGCTGTCGATGCAAGCCACCGCAATATTCGCGAAGGGGAACGGATCAATGGGAAATGCACCTCAGCCCTCATTCTCTGGTGTTTCGCTTTCCCTAGCACCGTGGTCCAATTAAACCTTTCTGTATTTCTGCGCGCACAGCAACCGATGCCATCAGGGGAGACGAAGTCGCTGTGATTGATTTGATTTCTGGTGTTTTCCGTCCCAAATCCATAATATAATGATGAGAACACCGTAGTGGAGAGCGCCGTATGGAGGGCTCCAGAAATTTCGACCACCTGGTTTCCTTTAACGTGCACTGACATCACGCGGCACACGAACCTTGATGTTTCGCCTTCATCGAAATGCAGCCGCCGTGACCAGCATTCGAATCCGCGGCCTTCGGAACGGCAGCCGAGTACCAAGCCACAAACACACCGCGGCGATGCGACAAAGTCGCGCTTGGGCAAGCAATGGTATTGGTTTTTGCGCCTAAAACAGGAAGAGGAACCTCAAAGGACACAAAATCTCAAAGGACACAACAAGCCCATACCTCGACGCGTTTCTCGCAGTCTCTCGTCGTTCGGCTTGCGAAGGGGTGTCTTATACAAAAGAAATTCAAACAGCAGTGGGAAAGCCTACTTCCTGGCCGTAGCTACCGAAACTCGTGACGATATTCAAGCCTGCCATGACGAATCGACGTCTGGTCATGAGTACTTCACGAACACTCGCCAGAGTTAAACTTACTACTGGCCCAACCTTCTTCGTCTTTCAAGCGTGGATGTCAGCGCCGCAAAGCACCGCCACTGAAGCCTGCGGGACTGTTGCAACCCATCACAACGCCCATGGCACCATTCGATCAAGTAGCCATGGATCTACTGGGCCCTTTCCAGTTGTCAACTGATGGCAATAAGTGGATCGTTGTCGGCACGGACTATTTAACGAGATACCCTGAGACGAAGTCCCTACAACGCGCTACGGATGCAGATGCCGCTCACTTCTTCATAAACCAGATCGTTCTCCGACATGGCGCGCCTTCGTGCGTCATCACTGACAGAAGTCCCGCTTTCGCGGCCTGGATGGCTGACAATGTATCCGAGCTGAGTTGCACGAGACATCGCAACACGACTGCTTTAGACCGACGGCCTAAAGGAGCGGTTGAGTAAGACAATCACTGATATGTTGTCCATTTATATAGATGTCCAGCATAAAATGTGGGATCGGATCCTCCCGTACGTTACGTTCGTGTACAATACTGCCATCCAGGAAACAACACGCTTCACGTCGTCCTTCGCGTATACTGTCGTGATGTTCAGAACATGTTGGATGCTTCGCTTCCACACGAATCCGACGCATCGCTCACCCCTGACGTTGAGTAGCTTAGGCAGTACGCCGAAGAAGCTCGTGAACTGACACGCTTGCACATCACGCAACAGTACGGTACAGACATACGCTGTACAGACATACGCAGTACAGATATATGCTCCACACTACTCCATCATGAATGTCCTTCATAAGTGAGTTCTTCAGGAGAGGGCCGCGTCGCCTTTTGGCGTGGGGCTACTCGGCTTTCCAAAGGAGCGACATAGCGTGCGTGACGTAATCACGCGGTCATGTGATTTTTATGCCGGAATGACAACGATGCTAACTCCGACGCTCGTCCGGTTGTGTCAAGGTGTATAAAGAATCCGCGTTATAAAAACAGGAAGGGGCAGCTTTGGCGTTTAGCACCTTGGACTCGGTCACATTCTCCAAATAGTAATGCCACGAACCCGTTCGTACAAGAGACGGTGAGATTTATTTTACAAGCCACACGGGGGCCCTTTAGTTTCTATGGAGTCTAATTTTTCCATGACGCCATCTAAACATGGAATAGATATGGAATAATATGGAATAACACAGCTGTAAGCCATGAGATGTAGATGAACTTTGAAGATGCGTTAGGTGAGCTCCTTTACAAAGGTGTATGCTCAGTGTTGGTACGAGCATTTATTTGTTGATCTTAATGTGTATAAACGCTCTTCTTTGCTCCTTGTTCTGCTCTTGGTTATCAGTAGCACCATAAAATTCTTATGTGACATACAACGTTAGGCTTTCATGTTTGCATGGCGTATTTCTCGCAAGTTATCTACAATGACCCGAGGAACGGGGTTGAAAGTATCAAATAAGTTAATTATCGTGCCTTCCATTCGTCACCTGGTCTGCGACACTGTCACCTACGCATTACAGGCCAAATTTGAAAAACATTTCCTTTGTATATTCTCCCTCTTATTTGATGCATTCGCTGTGGTATGCCATATGGTCCAGATTAGATTTAATCTTAAAATAAATTTGGTCACATACTAGATCCTAGGCTGGACTCCTAGGTTAGACTGATTTTGTCCTTACAGAAAATTCAAAAGTAAGGGTATTCTGCCAATATTAATCATTGGTCCCGTACGTTAGAAAGAAGCTGGCTGGTTAGAATTGTTAGCAATAGCATAATTCTGACAACATTTGCGAAAATGGTCAGCCGATGGCAAATAGCTCTCTGTAGCGAGGCGTCTTGTGTGTTCGGGCCCATTCGTCTACATGCGCACCGGCGTCGCCTTTTCCTCGGTGTCGTACCTGCGGGAAGCGCAGTGGAGACGCCCTGACCGCGTCGGAGTAAGGCCTGGTCAAGCGCATTGGAGAGCTTGATCCGTCGGCCAGCACGCCAATCCCTGCAGCATGCTGCGCCGCCCCCTCTCGGTGGAGCAGCGAGTGACGGTGGTGGGCGCGAGCACTGAAGGGATCCTCCATTTGAGACAGCTTTCTCTCCAGCGTGGTGCTCGTCTGCACGCGACAAATGCAAGACAGAAACTTACAAAAAAATACTCTGCTTACACTCCATCATGAATGTCCTTCATAAGTATTTTGGCTTTCAGGGAACAATCTGAGAGGGCAGTATTTTTCATTAACTGATACATATGTCAGCGTACTTTCCACTCGTACTTGGTTTTAGTCATACTTCACAGGACCTGCAGCGGCTCAAGCACTGGTCAAGCGATGGAAGTGGCTGTGCGACACTCCGATCAATCCACATGTTCATGCGAAAGAAACTGGATCATCAAGGTTGGTCGTTCTCTTATTCGCAATTCACTGCGTCAAACAGTTTCCTGAAGTAGCTTTTGCGAAATGGTTGACGTTCACATTTGTACACTTCTTTTGAAGAAAAAAGAATCGTTCAGACATTTTGATGTATTTATTTATTGATGCTTTAACTGTGTGGTGTGACACAAGTCCAACTGCATTTTCGGTACAACACTCTCCTAAGTTTCTCTATTGAGATGCGCTTGACAACACTGGCGGTGATTGTGAAGCGACAATTTGTTCGCTTGGTGGTGTTATATGCACCGGTTATATTCATTAAACAATAACGAATAGTCTCAGGTTCCCGCTTACTTGGGCGAATTTTGTTACGTGTTATGTAAATGAGTGAAAGGGTGGTGTTCTGAAATGACCATCAAGGGCTAACTTGTGAAAAGGAGGCATACGTTCTGCGGAATGCCGCAGGGTGGAGAAAGGGAGAGAAAGGGAAATAGGCACCCACTTGTCTGCAGCAGAACGCTGCAAAAAAAAAATCCATACGGATTTCTTAGAGAATAAACCTGCAATGTTGAGGAAAGTCCTGGTCCGCCGAGTCGAACCCGGCACCAACGCCTGTGCAAGTTCAAGAGTCTTCACAAATAAAAAAAAAGATCGGGCTGAACTGGCAGCCCCGCACTGAAACTTCACACGCGAGCCTCCGTAGTAAGATATGCCTCTCCTTAACGTTAGCTCTGGGCCGGATCGATGCCTCGATTGAAGCGATCACCTTAAGTAGGGCCTTGTCCTGGAATATGTTCCGCAATTCGCTTTCCCAAACAAAATAACGCCACAGTTAACCTCACGGGCGTGCACATCACTTCTCTTGCTAGCGTAATTGCAGGCGCTTAGCGTTACTGCATTGCCGACCTGTTTGCCTTCTGACATGATGTATCGCGGCTCGACAGATCGTAACAATTCCTTTCACGTGATTCAATTTCTTTGTTCCCGTCTGCCGTTCCCAACTGCCGATTTACACGATACTTCGAGCTAAGGGAGGCCAACATAACTGACGAAGCACAAGAAGAAATACGAAATCGTGTACTCTTTGAAAACGTTCCGGGGAAATTCTAGTAGTGCTTCTAAAGGAAAGGAAAAGGCACTAATTTATGTCTCCCATACTGGGGACACGGCTAAGAACGCACCTTGGTGAGCACCATGACGTCCTTGGCGAGGGCGTCCATGCGTTGAAGGAAGAGGCGTTCCTGCTGCGCGAGAAGGCGACTGACCTCTTCCTTCTGCTGGATCAGCTGTTGGGACAGACTGGCCAGCACCGTCTGGCCCTCGGAGAACGAGCCGGGAGGTTCGGCCGACAGTTCCCAGGGACTGGCCTCGCCGGCCGCTGCACCAGCCGCGCCTACCTTGCGGCTACCCGTTGTCAGGCTGTCGCACTTTCGCTGAAGCTCGTCCAGCCGACAGAGTAGTTCATCGCGGAACAGCAGCTGCCGACGAAGGATGGAATGACGCTACTTTTATTTTCGCTGTGCTGTCTATGGCCGAGTTAGAGGGATGAGCCTCAGTTTCGATTTGAAAGGAGCCCTGCAACACTTTTTAACAGTCAGAAGACGATTCCAAACAGTACTGAAGGCTCCTTTAAACATGTGATCCAAATGTTGCAATGCACGCCCTAGGGAATATGCAGTTGGGTTTCAAATACAGCTGGAAATCGCGCCTGCCCTTCTTCCGGAAAATGACGTCACAATTAAGGAGCACCGACTGTGTCGACTGGCTTTTTATTGCCATAGACACTTGAACGGGCCTCCGCCGTCGCCGTCACGTCCTATATATATATATATATATATATAACAGAGAGAGAGAGAGAGATCGAAATCTCGAAGGGACGCGCTCGCCTGATACCGCTGTGCTGGGCAAGGTTTCTCGACGGCGCTAAGTTCACGTTGCTTAGCGCGGTCGCGCGGTATGAAGTGCGTGCCAGCAGAAATCGAAACAAGATAGCTAAGCTTGCACTTCTGCTGCGCCGCTATCTCTGCCGCTCGACCACAAATAAGTACCACTCTTCTACAAGTGGCACGTCGTGGTCGTTCATTCTCTTCGTGCGAGTAGAGTCGCGCCTAAGCACACCGGCATGCTTACTTAATAAGCCCATGTTCACTACAATGCGGATTGCCCTTAAAGCTGCTGGTCTTACTTCGTATATTATATCATGAATTTCTATCGCATTCATTGCTTCCTCCTTCTGGCGATACTGTGGCTTTTTTGTAATGTTCTTAGGACAACTCAAAACTCAAAATAAATAAGGCGTTACTGGGATGTTTTTGCAATCTTGGCGCCAGCCAATGCTAGTTCTGCCTCAAACGACCTTGTCGGTGTCCCCAGTGACGTCATCTGTTGAAAGAAAAAAGGACGCAGTTTCCAGTTGCATTTGAGACTAAACTGCGAACTCCCTGGTGCGTGCACTGTAATTATATTTATCTCACAAGTTCACAGGAGACTCCCCGGCTTATCAGCTTCTTCTTCTTCTTCTTCTGACTATATTCAAGAATTGTTTCTGGGCCTCTAAAAAAGTAATGATGCATATACCTCACTTTGGGCTAATAGATAATCCTTATCCTTATGAAACGTACCGAATCAAGTTCGGCAGGACGACAGATTGCACTGAAACGCTGCTTCCGCTCCACCACCATTACAACCATCAGCAAAACAATTTCATCTCAGTAAGTTCATATCATAAGCGATTACGGAGGAACCAGCATAGCTGCTCGACGGGTTTGACCTACTTCGACGGAGCGCAAACTGGCAGGCGAGCTGACATGCATGTCGTATAAGAAAGGAGTCCTCCCGAAGACGTCATCGTCGTTTAAGTCGATATCAGATGTCACGCCAAAGGCTCTGGGAAAGTCAGCGCAGCTGAACGACAACCTAACATTTTTCTTGCATAGCGGGTCGTACAGGGCGCAAATTGCGTGCATTCACCGCACATTGAATACAAACTACATGGTATAATTCACCCGCCTTCGGCGCAACATAGGAGACGACAACCCCCCTTCCACTTATTTTCACTATTACGAATGTGCAAAGCAGCGCCGGGGTCGTTTTTCCATGATGCACCCACCTTGTCTTCGGGATGATCGTGTCCGTCTTCCTTCTGCATCAGGAGGCCTCTGATTTCCTGCAAACCACGGTTCAATTCCGCTGCAGTGGGCAGCGTCGTGCCAGTGGCCACTCGTTGCCATTGAGCCAGCAGGGCGTCCTCTGTGGGCGCGGGCTTTTCGGGGTGCCGTCGCACCACGTGCGCTTGCAGGTACGCCAGGCTAACGAACACCTTGCGGCAGTATGGGCAAGGCTGCGTCGGCACAAGGTCATAGCTTTAATTCACGCGAACAGGACTACGCGCATGAGACGCGTCTGTACGGCCGGTGTTCTTGGCGCAATTGTCTACGTTACAGCTAGCAGATTCAGTACCGTAAAAGTGTCAAAACATTTAGCGCGACACCGATAAACTCGATTGATTGATCAATTGATTTATGGGGTTTAACGTCGCAAAACCAGCTCTGATTATGAGAGACGCCGTAGTGGAGGTCTCCGGAAATTTCGACCACCTGGGGTTCTTTAACGTGCACTGACATCGCACAGAACACGGGCCTCAACATTTCGCCTCCATCGAAATGCAGCCGCCGCGGCCGAGATTCGAACCCGCGACCTTTGGATCTGCAGCCGAGTGCCATAACCACTAGACCATCGTGGCGGGGCGATAAACTCGAAGGAAATATACGAATAGGACAAGCAGTTGCGCCTAACACTTTCGCGAAAGTGAAATGTTCATGGGAAAATGGGGCCTGCAGGTGCAGAAATATGCGACATTTTCGCGCACGTTTTTATTTGGAAATCGATAGAAAAACAATATGCCCAGAGGCTAAATACACTAGGTAAGTTTTCGGCTTTTTACGTGCTTTCCAGGCAGGCGAACATGCGCGAGCCGTACAGCCTTTTTTTAATGCTCTTTTCTTTCTTTTTGGTCCTCGTCGACTTGCCTATAAAATTCTCACAATGAATCAGTTCTTCCAACTCTCCAAGATTCCATTGATTTTTTTACCCCATAAAAGCTGAATGAACAGTGAAAAAAATCCCTCAATCAATCCACAAGCCAAAGTGAAGCGGCCGCGCTTCAATAACCCGTGTCGCTCTCCGCTATGTTCGCTGCGTCCTCGTGCATGGAGCACGATCCGAGAACTCTGGGGTAATATAGCGATTCCAAAAGCGGACCGGTCCGCTTACCCCCGCTTGACTGGACGGTCGCACTCGCGTCAGCAAAAGCTCGATTCTCACCAATCACGTGAGGCCAGTTGTGAATCGGTCCCCATTTGGAACAGTTATAAGATTTCGCCCTTCAACAACGACACTGAGCTGGTGCTTGTCAGTGGACAGATTCAATATGTCCCTTCGTACGAAAGCGCCACAGGTGGCCACCTTGGCTCGGTGCGCAACCACCATTTTCTAATGAACGTTCTAAAACGAGTAAAGGGAACGCGTAATCTCACTCGCCGACGTCCGGGCACTTAGTCGCCACGCCTACTCCAGTATGAGAGACAGTTCGATTTGTCACGTGTTGTTCCTCATTTTGCATATGCGATGTTCACATATATACAGAAGACGTCGTGTTTGTCATTTTCTGTCCATTTCAGACCTATAGTCAGGTTACGCGACGTTCCCGTTTTTTATTACCCAAGAAAAGTGACAGCCCATTAGGCGAATTAGAGATGGCAAGGTAGTGGAACGAAGTAAGCGTGACCGCCTCTGGGCTGTGAAAGGAAGAAGCCTCTTCAACGTAACGTCACTGCCTAATGCGTCTATCGGCAGCAGAGCGATGCCTATAGGTTCCGTCTTCCGCAAGAGGCACACCTACATAAATACACAATAAAGTGGACGGGGGGACGACCGCCCTTGTAGCTCAGTTGGTAGAGCATCGGACGCGACATCCGAAGGTCGTGGGTTCGGGTCCCACCGAGGGCAGGTTTGTCTTTTCGTCCACTTTAATTCCTTTATACTTTCTCCACAATTACAATACCACAAGTAACTTCCCCTATGTTTTCCTAGGCTTCACTGTCTGTTTGCTCATTAAGTTGTTTCTAACAAATAAAGAACGAGCCCTTGACCCCTTCCCTTTCGTTAAACTCTGAACGCAGGTATTTATACAACACCCGTCGCCCCACCCCTTTCCACGCTCTGGTAACACCACTGGTAACAAACACCCCAACTAAAATGGAAATTTCGAATGCACTGGCCCTGGCTGTAAGCGCGTAGTATGTGTGTGTACGCTTCTGAGCAGAGCAGGCTGCGATGTTTAGCTAAGCTACTCGTAAATCCCCGCGTCATGCGAAGCGAATGTACACGCAAGATTCTACTCTCAGAATCCTGGCGCCAAGCGCCCTTTACCAGGACTGTTAGCACCTGGCCGCCCGAATACTTGTCTCGTGTTCCCAGTTTGTTACATGCTCTATGTCTTTCTGCAAAACCTCTACGTCGGCTCATAATGAGAGAGTGATTACTGCATGCGTGTACTTGCGCATTAAATACTAAGATACGCAGGAAATTCATTACATCTGTGCAGCTGCCTTCAGGGCCCCGCAAATAGCGTCGCATACGAGAGGACGTGCATGAGAATACGCAACTGCTCCGGTGGGTGCAAACCGGTCAGATCGTAGCATCTCCAGCTGCTGGTTCTCGATGATGCGGCGTCGTTTGCGATTTTCACGCTGCAGCTCGCGTATGGCCTCCTGGTCACAGATGCGGAACTTGCGCTCCTCTTCCAGCGCCTGCATCGCCTCTTCCAGATGTTCCTCGGTGTCCTTCAACGACTGCAGCAGAATGTCCTGCGAGTACTGCAGGCCACAGTCGTTTCGCATGATACTGTCGGCGCAAAATCCCCGAGAAATAGACTAAGTGCACAAGCTATAGTTGCCGTTCTCTATATGTCTCATATAGGGGGTATTCACGTGACGTCAGCGTGCAACATTTTGTAGTACGCTTCGCAGCTTCCACTGTGCTTATGGAGATAAGCGGTTCAAAAAAAAGTGCAGGCTTTACCTGCGCTAGCTGGACAGCAAAATGGCGGCTTCAGTGACGCCAGTGAATACCCCCTACAGTTGCTGCTTTGTGACAGGTCAGGTTACGCGCGCAAAATCGGAGGACGCTTACGCTTCACCCTTAAGAGTGCAACGCGATAGCGTTAGCGTGCTACGTTTTCATGCACTCACAAGGTACCTATATATGCACCAAGTACACCAGCGATTGCCACCTGGTCCACCGCCTTGTCGCCCATCTATCCATCGCGTGATCACGATTAAAATCAGGTTGCAGAAACGCGTCAAAAATAAGGTTAACATTGTTCGAAGCCAGTTCAATATCGACTAACATGATTCATAAATAACAAACTACCGCCACAAGAAAGCATTAATCGGGAGAACTAACTGAAAATCATGAAAAACACCTCCAAAACTGCCCCACCACAAACGTACGCATATGCTATTTGACTTCACCGTCTTCAGGATCGGCCAACCGTTACTGTCGACAAAAGAAATGCATAAGTGATCAAAACCGGTTCAGCGCATTGATTTATACGCTCCTGCATGGAACACCAGCGCATCACTTCTTCGCACTTCCCCAGGTTTCACGTTAGTGGAGCTACATTAGCGCGGAATTTGAATTACGCAGTATCATTTTGCTCCTTGCGTGCATCATGACTTTTTTCGTTCACTATAAACGCCAGACATCGGATTTTCAACGAAACAAGTTGCTGAATGGTACCGCGTTAATAAGAATGAAGGAAATTGACACTGCAATATCATAAGCTACTGACTTGCCGCAGGAACAAAAGACCGCCGTTTTTCTCCACGAATGACCGCGCGCAGTGAAGAGACGACCTCCAGCATCTGAACTCACAGTATATATACATATGTGTACATGGAAGCTACACATGAATAGCAACAATCACCTGTGGCTTGGCGGTTGCTAGGCAACGGCTCGGAGTATTTTGCAACGACGGCCGTTTCTCCTACAGCTTTAACAGATTCGTTCTTATGATAAAATCCAAGCCAGTTCCACTGCAGTGAAAGCTGTACGAAGTACGGATTCGCCTGTGTTTCCCTTGCGTTTCTGTTGTGTTTGTCGTCGGCGTTTTCGAATTACTTTCGCTTAGTTTGATCTCATTGTGCGATTATTTACCTGTATGTGGACTCTTGCGCACAAAAACACAGACTCAAGAAGGAACACAAAATGACTTTTTTTTTGTGTGTGTGTGTTCCTTCTTGCCCACATCCAGATGATTCACCAACAAGCCAAAGTTGAAGACCATTTGAACATTATTTAATGTTAATAATTATCCTTTAATTTATTATACTAATCTCGTTTATCTTAGCCATCCCGATCTTAACTCATTTACTTTATTTTCGACCATTAGTCATCGGTTTTACTGGAATCCATTAGGGTATGTAAACTTCTGTTGCTTCGGCGTAATGATTCGACTGAGTTTCTCTTGTGTTTATCGTCGGCGTTCTAGAATTATTTTCGCTTATTTTGATCTCATTACACGATTATTTACTCTTAATGTGTACCTTTTATTTTATTGTGCTAATCTGGTTCATTTTACCCATCCTTAATCTGGATTCATATAGGCCGGTTTTGGTCCGCAATTAGCATGTTTTGGCCCTATTTTCAACCGCTGTTTTCAGAGCGTGAGCACGAGGACACGACAACACAGGAGATGCCGACAGCCCCGGCCCTAAAAGTACTCAGCACTTAAAACGAACTGCGGTGGCTGAACCGGCTTTTTGTAGACAACAGTGAATTGCCAGACACCTACGAGAGAGGAAGTTCAATTCCATAATCCATGGTTACCGTTTCCACAGGAGCCACGCCCCAACATGTTTCCGTTATACTTTATTTCCCATCGGCGACGTCTACAATGTCACCCACCTTATTTTTGCGGTCCCCTGTTCAACAGAATGTCTATCTGTATCGCATTTAGCTTCCCTGTTATGACCTGTTTATCTCAGTACCGACAATACTTTTCTTACTTCATCCTTTAGTCCTTGAATTCTGCACTTTCTTTTATCTGAGAAAGCAAGTGAGTGCGCAGCACGCGGTCAGAAAGTTAGGAGACGCAAGGAAGTCTAGTGCCTTTATGACTGCTCGCGTACACTTAGCGGCAAGTTGATCAACGGCCTGTACGAAGCTTTTTTCCTTTTCTTCCGCTATATATTCAAATGTCAAAAGTTTTATACGAACGGCACGAATAACTGTAAGCTTATATACCCTAAGCAGAGGGGCCGCCAATGAGATGTTCGGCATTTCTATATCGGAGCTAATATTGTTGCTCACATTACTTCTTAAACTTGAGGACAGACAGACAGACAGACAGACAGACAGACAGACAGACAGACAGACAGACAGACAGACAAAGGCTACGTGTGGTCTGGCTGCTAAGCCCCGTGTAAAAAGCACAGCACATCAAGCAGTGCTACGCAAGCGACATCGATAGCGCATTAATGTGACTACGAGAACGATAAGCAAGAAAAGCATAGCTTTCTTTTTTTTTATGACGAGAAAGCTAAGCCGCAAATGTGTCACCTACTATTAGATATTCGATGCAGAGTTGAGCCAGCTTGAACAACTTGATGAAGTTGGTGTCCACCGACGTTCCTTCCTGCGCAAGGAGCGCCATCGAGTGAGATCTGTGCGGTATAAGATGAATGTGGTCTACTCGGAGTAAATCAAACGAACCACCAGAATCTCACAGAGACCGGCGGTGCACTTCCGCATGGCTTAGACAGACAGACAACGAACATTAACAAAAAAATTATATGCCCTTTCATACACGTCAGCACATTTTCGACAAAAAGGTAAAGGAATGCCAGTTTCCGGCAAAGTATCGCGACACAAACGCTACATCGTACAAGTATTTCGCTACAGAGATACAAATATATACTTTTTTTTCAAATGTACCTCGATACAGAAATACAGGTACTAAAAAAATTGGCCGCATATCTGCGTGCTTCGCTGCAAATGTCGTCGAAAGACGATAGTCTTCTGCCGGCTGTACTACATGAGTCCTGGTCTCTCCGCGGCCACCCGTGATGCTGTTCTCGTACCATTTCCGTCCTTGCATGATAAATGCAATGGAGGTTTGTTTGAACAGACTTCATTTGACCGCATTATTTCATCAAACGACAATTTACGGTTTGCCTTGCCTCAGACAGCGCCTCCTCTATGTTGAATCGGCCGCATCTGGCCGGCATTGATAAAATAGAGGCGCTGCGTGAGATATGAACGCCATCTGGCACGCCGTCGTGAAACATGACCTTGTGCAAAATCTCTGAGAAACTGCCAGGTGGCAGCACCAAATCGTCGGCACAGGCCTTTTTCGTGCATAGCGTCACATTTTTAGCGCCGCCTAAGAAACACTAGGGCCTTTATAATTACGTATGTATGTATTTTCCAGTAAAGGAACGCACCACCTAATACTTACGTATTGATGTTGCGCCTCAGATATACGTAATATTTGCTTTTTGATCGGCAATGTTCTCAAGTATGAACGCAGCTACCAGTTCAAGATTGCTAGGTGGTAGGCAAGTGCTTAAACTTTGGCAGGATGGATGAATCGTGTGACAGACATACAAGCAGACAGACCAAAATTTATGCGTTCAAGTAACCCAAGAAAGACTATCGTCGTTAAAATTATTTTCCCCTTCATAAATGTCAGCACATTTTCGACACATAGGTAACGGAATACCAGTTTCCGGCACAGTATCGCGATAAAAACGCTACATGGTAAATGTATTTCACTGCTGAGATACGAATATATATATTTTTAGGGGCAAAGCTCCTCTTAGTCTAACCTTGTCCTGCGTCAGGCGTCAGGAGTAACCGGTGTGCCGGGAGGCACGCGCTCGCCATCGGCGCGTGCCTCCCGGCGCGTGCCTCTCTCTCTCTCACTCTTCCATCTGCTGTCTTGTGAGAGAGAGAGCGAAAGGAGCGCGTTGACTAGGGAAACGCTCTTTCTTAGATGAACGCTCTACCAGCTCGCAAAGAAGGAGAACGCGCCCTCACCGACGAGAGACAACGTTGGCGCAGGCAGCGTCTCCTAGCGAGTTTCTTGATTGAGAAATACCGACTGCTCGCGTTGGAAAACCGTTCACCGGCCACCATATATATATATATATATATATATATATATATATATATATATATATATATATATATATATATATATATATATATATATATATATAGGCACTGGATCTTGACTTGCAATGAAGTGCCGGTGGGAGATTTCACTTGTGCATAGTTGAACCATAAGGATTCGTAGCGTGCGCGTTAACTAAATTAATCCGGAACTCGGCACGATCTACGATGAACCTCCCGAGCTTCGCCCACTCATCATCATTCACTCCGTGGATATGTTGTAATTTTTTTAATGTATCTCGATACATAAATATGGGTACTCAAAAGTGTCTCTAAGATACCCTTGTGTCGCGATACTGCCCAGCCCTGCTTCTAACATATAACCAGATGCACAAACGGAAGCCACTGTATAGACTATACCAGTTCGTGGTCGATGTCGCAGAATGTGAGGTGGGTGACATTCTTCTGCAGGACGTTCACGTCCACCTCGCGTGCCACCTGATCCACGTCCACGGCCGCTGCACGCAGTGCGCGGGAGACAGCTTGAGCAAGTTTGTTATTAATCTTTGCGCTACCATAGCACAGGTAATAATAATAATAACAACAATAATTATTACCGGTGTTTTAAGCCTCAAATCCACGACATGATTATGAGAGACAGCGTAGTGGAGAGCTCCGGAAATTTCGATCACCTAGGTTTCCTTAAAGGGACCCTGAAACGGTTTTGACGATTTTGTGCAAACATGGTGATCCGGTAGAGCGGGTCATTATGACCATTACAGGACAGATTTCAGCGCTGTACGTAAAGTGTGTAATTTATAATAAGGTTTTGAACACGTGTATCGCAAAAGGTCGCAGCGGCTCGCCAAAATGCGTTTTCAAACGCCCCCGCCAATCGAACTACGAATGGGAGGTCGCTGATTGGCCCCGAACCAGTCACACTTGCAAAACCTAGCTGCGAACAACGTGCTTCTACAACGTGCTCCTTCGTTTCAGCCAACGGTATCGTCGCGGCATCTGGCGGCGTACACAGGAGTCGCCGGCGCTCTATTACAGAGGCTAGCACTGCCGAGGCGGGCGACCTCAGTGAGGATATCGGGGCGCTATGTCTCTACGGAAGACTCGGCAGAGTGGCTGACGCGGGAGGCGCTGTCGTCGCTAGCGCGCACTCTGCAGCAGATCGAGTTGAGGAGGAACAGCAGTGGTAAGGAGGAAGGCGGCAGAAATAAGCCCATAGTTGCCTTAGCGCATGGTGCTTCGCTTTATTTATGGTGTGAATGATTTCAGAATTGTGTTGCCTAATCAGTGACGCAATGTCAAAAAAAAAACGTTTCAGGGACCCTTTAAAGGGGATCTACGGCGATTTTTTCGCCATTTTCTGATATCGGTGTTTTTCAATAGCACTGACAGTCTTGTGGCAGCCAGGGTGGTTCACCTGGCTCAAAAACGCACCAATAATTTTAAATAACCGACCTAACCATCTGCTCAAACCGAAACCGAAACGGGCAGAAGCTTCGAGCATCGTATGCGATGACGTCGCAGCCTTCTCGCCATCGGAAATATGAAACTGGCGCTGGAAAAATGACAGTGGCAATGTCAACCGACGATGCATTGAGTTCTGTCAACTTTTCTGAACATTACAGCAAAGATTTGCGCATTGTAGTATAGCTGCTTTGCTTTTTACGGCCCACCTGCTCGAGTAGGCAGCGCTAAAGGTAATGATGTCAAAAACATGGACCGCGTGGGAATCCGCTAAAGATTTTAAAAATTCATTTTCAGGAAAAGTAAATGAGTTGCGACCGCCTGGCTTGGCATACATTATTATGCTACTGAGGAGAATATATATTGAAAATTTCATTGAGATCAACAAACACTGTAAAATCGCCGGAGTTGCCCTTCAACGTGCACCGACATCGCACAGCAGACGGGCCTCAACATCTCGCCTCCATCGCTGCCGTGGTTCGATCTCGAGACCTCCAGATCAACAGCCGAGTGCCACCGGACCATAGTGGCGGAGCACTATAGCACAGGTAACCTCGATGAAGGTCGTTCGCTATCTATTTCACTCAAGTTAGAATGGTTCAAAAAGGCACGTTTTCCAGAACCGCCTTCTCAGAATGGCATTTTCTTAAAGGGACCCTGAAACGGTTTTGACGATTTTGTGCAAACATGGTGATCCGGTAGAGCGGGTCACTAGGACCATTACAGGGCAGATTTTAGCGCTGTGCGTAAAGTGTGTAATTTACAATAACGTTTTGAGCACGCGTATCGCAAAAGGTCGCAGCGGCTCGCCAAAAAGCGTTTTCAAACGCCCCCGCCATCGAGCGATCGAATGGGAGGTCGCTGATTGGCCCCGACCCAAGTGACGTGCGCGTAATTTTCAAAACCTAGCTGCGAACAACGTGCTTCTACAACGTACTCCTTCGTTTCAGCCAACGGTATCATCGCGGCATCTGGCGGCGTCACACGAGTCGCCGGCGCTCTATTACAGAGGGCTAGCACTGCCGAGGCGGGCGACCTCAGTGAGGATATCGGGGCGCTATGTCACTACGGGAGGCTCGGCAGAGCGGCTGACGCGGGAGGCGCTGTCATCGCTAGCGCGCACTCCGCAGCAGATCGAGTTGAGGAGGAACAGCAGTGGTAAGGAGGAAGGCGACAGAAATAAGCCCATAGCTGCCTTAGCGCATTGTGCTTCGCTTTATTTATGGTGTGAATGATTTCGCAATTGTGTTGCCTAATCAGTGACGCAATGTCAAAAAAACGTTTCAGGGACCCTTTAACACCTTTTTACACTGTTTTGATATGCAGCACATATATTCCGTGGAATCAAACAAGAAACTTTGGTTTATGGTTCCACGTTTGTCTCGCTCGGTCGAATTCGCGATAACCAGTCATCTATTGTCATAAACTAATCTCGGCGAAGATGTTCCACTCCTAAACGAATGAGGTTCTTACACGTGTCTTACTATCGCTATTCAAGGATGTGCACGTTCCGTGAGGAGGAAGAAATAAATGGTAAAGGAATAGGGCATTAACAAACAAATGTTTTGCCAGTGAAAGGAAATGACGGAAGAATAGGGCATCAACGAACCAATCTTGCGCCAGTCAATCTTCTGGCGGCGGCTGTGGAATCGGAAGCCGTGCAGCGACACCACCTGCTGCACGGACTCTCTTCCGTCAGCGGCGGCCGGCTCCGGACCCTGCTGCATGCTGCTGTCCTGCAATAGCCGTGCAAGCCATACCGGAAGCGTGATCATTTGCCCGGGTTAGCTCTTCACTCGAATACAAAACAGCTTGACGGTGCAGATGTACTTCGCTTTGTTGTCGGTGACGGGCGGCAGCCATCTGAAGGTTTCTCATTGCTCATTAAATTACGCGGTATCGAATCCCGTCATCCCGGAATTCCATACGGCCGCGGCCTCCGCCTTAGCAAACCGACACCATAGCCGCAAAGCTACCGCGGTGGGTGCACTCTAAACGAACAGAGCACAAAGAACGGCAAAACAGGGCGCTTGTCCTTTCCGCTCCCTTGTGGTCAATCTTTCTTTGGCGCTGTATATGTTCAAAATGGAATGTCAAGTCTCCAGGTACTACGTCTTCCTTCGAACCAGCACTCAACGCCGTCGGGTAATATGCACAAACTGCAGCGCTAGCTGTCAGGAGCATAGGCGCGCGTAGGTTACGAATGAGAGAAGGTCAGTTCTCCTCAGAGCGCTTCCCGCCCCCCATCCGGCCCCTTATGAAATTACCCCTGCATTCCGCAAAGACATGTAGTGCTAATGATGATGGCCCTTAGAATTATTAAAGAAGCCATAATTATAGCTGTACTGTTGCGTTTTCACTTAAGAATGGGGCATATGAAAGGCGTCTAATAATTTGCACGAAGGGGAAAGCTTAGGCACATCCTATGTTTCAGAGAGACCGGAGACAAGCAGGTTCAGATCGGGTTGAACCGTGGCCAACCGCAGGGGACTGTGAGGAACATAACTAAAGCGACTTTCCCGTATTTTTTTTAGATTCATCAGAAATTTTGCCCCATTACCGAGTAGCAATTGTGGAGGGGCATGACAGCAGCTCCCCCTCCACCCCCCTATAGTTAGTTAGGCTGTAGTTAGAAGCACGCCTATAGTTAGGAGCACTAAAGAGGTCTTGCAACACTGTCACAAAACCATGCCGCCGATCAGTGACGAAGGCTCCTATGGACATGCAAGCCAAATATTACAGCACTGCACGCGGCAGGGAATCAGCCGTTTCAAAGCAGCTAGAAATAATCGCTGTCCTCTCGACCACCTACGTAAACGAGGCTACCGATTGCTCCTACGGGCTCAAGGACATGGTCAGCGACTCATTTCATGATCGCGAAAATATTCTCGAACACTTACGGTACTTAGTCCCCAGTTCAATGAATAAAGCTGCATGCGTGTATCCCTCTTCAGAAACGCAAAAGAAATTGAGCACCGAGCGGGCTCGATTAGTGGTCCTCTTTTTATTGTTTTGCTTTATCCTGCGTTCATGTGACGCGGTTCCAGGCGTACTTCGTCAGGGCTATTTTAAAAAAATACACTTCACTGAGCTGGTCACCAGCTGCGTATCTATCCACGTACATCGTTTTCACCAAGAACACCGGCGTATTTGTCTTTGATTGCGCGCATTGTCTCGGACGCACACTTCTTATGGTATAAGGTCATTGTGGTCGCCGTGGGGTGACGCCACGTCCCAACGCCTTCTTGTTTGTTTTTTTTTTCTCAGCGACTATATATAGTCTGTCTCAGAAGTTCCGTGAAGCACTGTGGAAGCTACAGGCGTCTTCAACCAATCAGGAGGGCGAACAGATGTTAAACGTGTCCTTCTGTGGCTTGTCATCTGCCAATGGCGGGCGCTGCACTGGCAGCTTGAGCCCTGGTGAAAGGAGCAAGGTGAAGCGTGGTGTGCGTATCCTAACAATGACACTTCGTCTCGCTTCGAAGGAATTCTGCGCTAGATGGCCCGTAGCCTTGGCGCTGCTGCGCGGAACTACTGAAACAGACTACAATTGTAGATGGCGCCTTCTCTTTATTATTATAGATACAAAAAGGCTAGGAGAGGGTGTCACGCGACAATCTTAAAGCCTAGTTGTGATGTCGGGTTTCAGTTCCTGTTTGAGTCGCGTTCTATTCCCCCCAGGGGGTGTTGTGCAGTCCTTTATAATCCCTCGACCCCCTCAATAAACGGCTTTTCCCGCTCCGGTCCTGGTTCGTCTACATCGCAGGCCGGCCGCTCCGGCGCGCCGGTTCTTTGTTCCTGCCGGCGCCGGCGTCCCTGACAGCCGCGCCAATACAACATTAGTCATGAAAAGTTTAATGACGAGAATCACGGAGAAAGTATCCAGGTCACGTGGTAGGCAAGCTCTAGATTAACGCACAGTCAAGCCCCACTAAATGTTACCACGTCCACACAACATCGAACAGTCCGGCAACTATGTGCGCCTAATAGAACCCGAGAGGACACGGTGCACAAGGCGTCAGAGGAGGCCGGCTTGCTGAGCCTATATTGGAGTCGCATGACGCCGCCTCCTCAGCTTTTCTTTTCTTTTTTTTTACCTCCCTGTTATACATGCACTCTATTCAACGTCGATGTTCGACGCTAATATGACAGTTTTCGACTTAGTCACGGCCTCCTCCATCCAAGCAACGCAGCGACATTGCCATACCGATCACGGTTGCGGAGATGTCCATACGATGGGTGTTCCCACCCATTGCATCGTAGGTGCGAGGTGATGTCGAAGTCGAACACTTGTATCATAGGTGTGCGCAAGCGGAGAACAAGTATTTCGATGATGCAGCGACACGGCGCCTACTGTTCGAATTCGTAATGTGAAGCTTCCGAACGTCATTGTGGGACGCAGTGCGACGGACAAGATGTGCTCGAGGAGCGGCGAAGAACGACACGCACGTGGTACACGTTAGCTCGTTAAATCGAGACGAAATTGCCACTTACCGTGGCCGGCGAGGCCAGCGCGGCGCTGATGGAATCGCCAGGCTCGCGATGGGGGCCATGGGAGCCGTTACCATGGTGACGCGTCGGTCGCTTCGAACGGAAGGCGCGCACCTGAGCGCCGCCACGGGACATCGATTAATTTGTCACCGAATATGCAGGACGAAATATTCGAAATTGGAATAATCATCATGTTCTATGTGTTGTGCAAAAAGAATTATTAAAGGGACATTATGATTGGTAGGTAAAACGCGCGCACCGCTTCCACGTTCAACCCTGCAAAACTGTTCTGTTGTAAAAGACGACAACAAGGAAGGTTACGAAGACGTATGCATACCTTTTCCTGCACCTTAGAATCTCCATTGGTAGGTAACAACTTTCAAATTGCTAACCCAGATAGCCTTTGTTGATTTCTATAAACCACCCGCTTCGTTACCGCCATTACCCTTATTGTGGGTACGTGCCGCTGACATACAGGACTGGACAACAGCTAGGAGAGGAGGGAATCGATGGCGCATGGCCTCTGCGATTTTTCTGCGGCTGAACATTAAGTATTAGCGTCGACCATAAGCGTAACGCTCATTTCCTCGCGACGCTCAACCCACAACATAATGTGCCGTTTTCCCTTTGATTCCAGCGCATCGTCTTTTAGACACAATAAAACGAAAAAAAAAAGAAAGAAAGGAAAAGTCGCCACTTAGACCGTGCTCATAACCACATCTAATGCCTTAATTTACCTCTTCCATTATACTTAAACATAAAGCGACGATGCAGCTTCTCTGTTGACTATGACGACGATAACTGCAAACGCAGTCAAATCTACCAACTCGGTGTATGGACGAAGTGTATCGACGAAAGTAAACTGCGTAATAAACGCAAACAGGCGGGAAATGAAGTGTGCAGCCATATTTTTTAAGTCACCTTAAATCAACAATAATACTTTTTTTTTTTCAGAAAGGGGTATATTCCTCACCCGATTTTTTCCTAATCATTTCACTTACCGTGTTCCCTCACAGAGTCTAATCATGAGCGAAATTCAACATTTACTATAACTTACGGTGCCTGACACGGCGTTGCTACTCATTCTCGACATCGCTATATTCTGCATCGACGGCGCTGTAAGAAAAATGGAGGTGTCGTAGTAGACATGGGGGCCAACGACATCTAACAATATGGCGAATTTCGCATTGCGTAAGAACTTCACAATGTAGAGATGAACGAGGGATGCTGCTGGTTGTTGTCCTCAATTCTGGCTGCTGGTTAGGCGATAGCGCTTATAATGGCTTTCAAACAATTACAGCGCGTACATCTCTCGTACGCGATCGCGTCTAAAACGCACAAATATGAAACGGCTTCATGGCACGACAACGGTCACAATTTGAAGCAGAGGGCCGTGTGCCCTTTCCTTCGAGCAAGCCCCACTTCGGACGAAGGTGAGTTACAAGCGGCTTACGCTTGTGACGTCATTCTGCATGTAGCAATGTTGGCGTGTAGCGTGACTGCCACCACGTGACTTCGGTTATTGAAATAACGTTGGGGAATAGGTCAAAGGCTCGTTCACTTGATAGAAACAACCTGATGAAGCCAACAGACAATGAATTTAAGGAAAGTATAGGGAAAACTATTGGTACGTTTTAACTGTAGTGTGATAACCAAATCCGGATCACGTATGAACTACGGTCTACAAATATTAGCAACTTAATACCAGACTTCCTAAACGAACACCAAGGCATAATAAACTTATTGCAAAATAGAATCTCCCCAACATAATTTAAAAAGAAAGTCAAGGAATTAATTTTTGCACAGCGTTAGGTTTTTTCGTTAACCTATGCATTCTTTGCGTTTTATGTGCTGTGTAATGTGTATTGTATAATCTGAGAACATAATTCCGCATGTGTACAACACCATTTTGTTGCTTTTCTTATTTTGTTCTTTCCCTTGCTCTCTCAAAAGCAGAAAAGAGTTGTTTTCCTATTTACTGCTCTTGTAGTGTCTCATGCATGTGTGCTGCAGTTGCATCATGGGTAAATGAGCGTAGAGACGCGGATTAGACGACGCGGCGTGGATGAATACAGTATGTTCATATATATTTGCGCCCTTCCTACTGGCTAAGAAGTCATGTTGTTTCCGCAGCGCTTAAAGGGACTGTTTACCGTCATTCATCGCACTCCCGGAAGTGTCCGAGCGTGAAGCGGTTTCTCCGGAAACTGAGTAGAAATTATGAAAACAGATTTTTTTTTTTTTTGTCTAAGAAGTCGCTCCTTTCCTACGTATACAGATGCCGGCAACAATGGTTACTGCGCACGATGCGTCGTCGCCCCCATGGCAACTCTGTCGGGTGCGGGAGGCTTCTGAACAGGAACGGGTTCCAAGGTCAACATTCCAGAGGTGATGAGGAAGACAGGCGAGGGAAAGTCGGCGCGCCGCCGTGCGCCTCGGACATGCAGCGCCGCATGCATGACAAGCACAGTACTACGCACCTGTACAGGCAGACGAATTCGAAGGCAGCGCCACCTGCGCCACTCCGAAAGCAGCGAAAAGAAGAACGAATTGCTCTTGCACCCAATTAACAGGTGTCTCACAAGGTGAAGTAAACTCATAAGACATAAATAATTGTTTTTCAGCAGAATATGTATAGCTGTGTGGGTCTGTTCTCGTACACTTGGAAATTGACAAACACACGCTATTGGGTGTCGCTAGCGGCGTTTTTTGCACCGCTTTTATAGCAAAATTAAAAACATAATGCCTTTTTTGTGGGTAAAAGCGTGCTCGTTCCCGTAAATGTGACGCATAATCTGCCCATTTTTACCACAATCTAAAGCTTTTCCGAGCGGTAGACAGTCCTATTAAAGGAACTTCTCAGAAGGGGTACAAATGTTGCAGTTGTGCTTTTAAAATTTCTAAGAGTTCTTGGCTATCTCCTAAGAGACGTAAAGGCGAAATACTAAACCTGTAGTCGAACCCGGGACCTAGGGGTTCGAACACAGCATCCATTTGATCTTTTTTTTTTCGTTTAGGTCTTCTTTCGTTTTTACTAGGTCATTATCTTTTGTGTTGAGTCATGCTCATCACAATGGCTTCTACCGTCATCCTTTAGTGTTGCCTCAATTACTACCATATCTCAACCCATTTCCATGTTTTATGTTTGTGTGTAACATTTTTTTTTCATTGAGTCACTACCATTTTTGCTTACTCGTGCTGGTGACTCACTTCTACCACCATCCTTTATACTATAGTGTGTCCTTCACTCACTACCACGTCCGAAGCCATTTGAACAGTTTTTGAGCGATAATCTCTTTCCATTAGATGATTGTAATTTTTTGCCGAGTAACGTCATTATTGCGTCACTACTATATTCTGCTATCATTATCTTCGCTATCGTAGCGTCATTTGCATCCGATCAATATTTCTCTATTCTTGAACTAACTACACGTTTTTCTGTCCATTTCGGCTTTGTCTTGCTCGTTATCGTAATTATTTAATGACTACCACATTCATGTATCGCTATGTATATTCCTCATGTAATTACCTATCGATAGTCATACAATGTTATAGCTGGTCAATATTCAAAAAGTATTCGATATTTGATTCGCTCCTGCCACTATTCGATTCGTATCCGATTCAGTCTCAAAAATGACAGTTCGCACACTCCAAGATAATTGTGTTTCGGTCAAGCAAAAGATGCTATTTTCTACAACCCTTTCGGGGGCGCGGGTCAGCGTCCAGAGAGGCGGGGTGAAGGGGATAAAAGAGTGCAAAGTTAGGAAAACCTGTAGTGTAGGGTTTCGGAAATTCATTGCCTTGCGAGGCACCATGATACTCTTTTGGGGGTTCTCCACGTCAGTGCTTTCATTTACAGCAATAATACGAGAATGTCGAAAATTCGTGTCAGTACTCCTTTAAGTTGCGCCCCGCTAAACGCTAAAATTTAGCGGGGTCAGACTGCGCATGCGTACGCACGCTATTCCAGCTTTGCGTTTAGCGATCGCTCGCTATTTTCCGAATTTAGCGGAGACGCAAAACGCTCGCTAAGTTTGTTTAGCGCGGAGAGCATGGCGGCCCCCACAACTGACGGCTGCCCGTTTCGCATCTATCGTGTCGTCTTGCTGCATTGTGGGATTCACAGTAAATCGTGTTGCTGGTTTTCGCTTCGAGTGTTCTTGCTTCGCTAATAGACAACCGACGGTAAGACAATCATATTTTCGCTGTGGATTCTAGTTTGACCTCATTACACATGCACAACGAAAGCGAAAATCTGCCTCGTCAGACTACGGCAACATTTATGCAATTATTATTGCACGATGTTCTTTTTAATTATTATTTTTGCGCTTGCGTTGTTCTTAAGTTACTAACAACGGCCGATACGCCTCAGAGCAGCTTTGACGCTTTCACTATTCGCATTTAGATGGCGCAGCGAAGGCTTGCGTTTTGCGGCACGTCGTACCGTCTGAAGAGCTATGGAACGCTATCGAATAGCACTCCGCAAAAATTTAGTGTGCGTGACTCGCAAACGCTAACGCAAAGATTTTCCGCAATACTAATTAAATCTCTCTAGTGTCGAGTTGACACGGTTGTTTTACCGTCGAAGCTTCATGTGCACAGCTAGAGTAAATAAAACCATCAGTTAGCAACTCGAGGGCTATCATAGCGCCCGACCACCAGTCAAAGCGGACGGCATACGGTCCGGGTGGCCTGGCGCGATTGCGCATGTTATGTTTACCACCCGGTATTCCACTCTATGCAAAACGCTTTGCGCATTGGGGTTTTGTGGACACGCTAAGCTTCCATGCCTGCGCGTTTAGCTGAACCTGTGAAGAAACGCGCAGTATGGTCGTATTCGCCGGCCTTAGCTCTCGGTGGCCATCACGGCGAGTTTAAAGACGACGGCACTTGACTTGGAGTGTCGTTACACGGAACGACGCGTAAAGCCTCCGTTCGAAGCAGAAACGCCCGCTCTAACTCTGACAAGTCGGAGCGGTCAGAATAGCTCATAACTGACATTGCGGCACGCTCTCGCTCCGCGTTGCTTCTCGAGCGAACAGGCGACCATGGCGTACGAACTTCCTCTACGTAGGCGCCTAAAGCCAATTACATTGGCCTCTCGCTATGACGCTTGTAGAGAGCGAAATGTGGTAACCTGACCCCACGGAACTCGAGTTGAGGGTCTGCATATTTTACAGCGTAAGCTGTTATGAGACCACAAGGGTCCTTTTTGGCGCCGTAGTTGTCCGCCGCCGCCGGTGTCCGTGACCGCTACCGCGCAAATTAAGAAAAAAAATAACCAGGACCGAGGAAGATTCAAACCCACGTCCTCTGCGTGGCAGTTGAGCATTCTACCACTGAGCAACGCCTGTGCTTGAAAAATCTTCGCTAAAAGACCTAAACAGGCATAACGTCTGCCGAGTAATCACATTAACAAACGTAATGTCACGTGGCAGAATAATAATACGTCACTACACGACGCGGAAAATGGATTGCATAACGAGTTGAGGAATCATTTGAAAGAACACAGGGCTGCATGCTTTGTAGCTCTGAGCCCATTACGGAGGCACTGGTAATTATGGCGTAGTGGGTAGTTCCCTACTTGGCAAGATGATAACAGTTATGGCGCAGGGGATACCTACCACTTCTACTTGCACTAGTTTCCTCAAGCGTTTAAAATGGCCTCTAAGAAGGTAGCTCCTCCAGCTTACGCAGTTCAGCGCCAGGCCTGCGGTTCCGTGCAGGCCTGGCTCCTTTTTTGCTTGTATTTTGAACTTTGTCTTCACACTGCCTGCTCTTATCGCTGTCATTCTTGTAGGATTTGTCTGTCCACCCTCCCGTCTATGCAACATGCACATGAAAACGGGTGCGAGAAACGTGTTATAGGGCCCCTTTAAGATGTGCTCGGCGCTGAGAAGCGTCATCGAGCCGGCGAAGTGGAGTTAAGAGGGTCGATGCGGTGACTTCACTTATGCAGCCGTGACAAGACCGAGGTGTAGGCATCGGCCGCGGCTCCGCAAAGCTAGGCAGAGCTGTGGCGCCACTATATTGCTATAACAGTGTCTTATGAAGCGCCTTTGTCTTTATGTAATGGTGGGCTGAGGGCATGTGTGCAAGCCTGATGAAATGCCTCGGCCTTTGTGCAGTAGTGGGCTGAAGGTGTGAGCACAACAGAAGTGCACGCGCAAATGACGCACGTTGGGCAATTTCACAAAAGCTCTCGCGCACTAATTTCATAATGATGATAGTTTTGTGTGCACACCTAACGACGACCTTCCAGTTTAAACAGCTTCGCTCTTAAATGGCGTGAAGGAGAAGCTTAGCCCATGAGACGCACGCCTGAAGCTATGATCCGGACCGAGAGAATGCAGGGCAAAACAAGCACACAATTAATAAAAACTGGTTAAACACAACAATTTACGTTTTCCTGCGGAAAACACTGTTGCAACACTGCTTTGCACTCCCTCAGGTTTCACATAAGTGTAGCTGTATAAGCGCTGGCACAGTATACCAATCTTTTTTTTTTTTTAGGTGGACACTTCTTTTGCGACTGTCATAAGAAGCGACAACACAAAAGAATTAAGTCGGTGCAAGCTTAGACTGCTAACTTTTATTTACAGCTGTACAGTATGAAAGCCTTAAAGCCACAGAAGTAAACAAAGTATGCTACAAATCTTTTTGTGCCGGCTGATATGTTTGACTTTCATCCCTGTGACCATCCCTGGCAGCTAAACGGATGCACTAATAGAATGAAAAATCAACATGTGCACATGCAAGTGCAGACAGCCTTGACAAAGACGAGTGCTTGATTACAGAGCATCTTATGTACAGTTCGGCAACCAGATTTTCTTAAAAAGCACGGACATAAATAATGCTTTACACAATGTCACAAAGCCAACAAGGTTTCTACAGTAGATACAGATTTCTTTTCACGCAAGTCATTCTCCCAAAGTGATTGAGTTATACAGCATAGAAACAATAAGCGGTGACTGCTTACAGGAATTGATTTGGTGCAATTCAGCATACAGGTGTCCAACACAAGAGAACAATTAGTACACCAATAAAAAGTGCACATTTATATGTACAATTCGCAAGTCACTTCAGTTACATTTAGTACGGGCATCCTATGTCAGAACTGGTGCTATACACCAGCAGTGCAGACCGTTTCAGGTGCATAGGACAAGGCTAAGCTTTGGAATATTGCGATCACACAACTATGAGTGCCAGCACCAAAGCTGTGTACACACGCGTCGACATTCTTCACGTACTGATTGAAAGTAATAATGTGAAACATCAGAAGTGCCTCATCCATGCAGGAGTCCTCGAAACAATAACAAGCAGATGTCCGCCGCATGCGTACAACAAAACAAGACACCTGTTGCAAGTAAATAAATTACACGGAACAGTGCCACCTTGTAAGAACAGGAAAAATCGCAGCATCCTCATACTTCTGACACAGGGAAGACTTTCCACACTTGTGCAATAGTTTTCTTCTGAACAAGCTAGTATCAGCGTCCAATTCATTGCACGTTTCTGTATTCATTAGGAAATACATGAATGCCAGTGGTACCAGTCGTGCCAATCTTAACCTGACAAATGGCAACAAAATTGGCAAGGGTGCCACAAGCAAGAGACTAAACATTGCAAAAACTATGTTGCTCGTGTATTATCTACAAGGGGCCGAGAAAACTAACTTAATTTCAAGCTCAAGACTGACCGACAGAGCATGATATCAGCCACGACCTTGCTCTGTCACTGCACATAAACCCATGAGTTGTGTACAAATATAATAGCACTCATGCTACAACGGTTGTGGTACAACCAATGTACCACAACTGCAGTACAACAGCCATTCCACAAAAGCTGTACTGCAACAGTTTACCACAATTCATTCTAGTACAAAGGCAGTACTCAGGATCAGTTGTGCTACAAATTATTGCAACTGCAGCAATCTAATTGCTCGTCGTCACTTTCGGCAAGTGAAACTCGCAAAACCCATGACTAGGATTGTCAGTCATTCCAAATTTTAGGTGACTGACCTGGAATTCATTAAAGAGTTTTAAAGTCCCTGTATAAGTGTTTTAAGGCAACCACATCCCTCGGACTGCAGTACACTTAGACAATGAGGTGTGCAACCTAATCTGAGAAAACATGCTCTCTTTTCAAATAAGAAAGGTGCGATGCTGGTTATCTCAAGACTGCTGACTGTATTACTATGCATTGACCTGAAATGGTAATCTAATACTTGAGGCCGGTGCAGCACTACACAAACACGGACAAAGAAGAAGATGCACCTGTCCTGTGCGTCTTCTTCTTTGTCCATGTTTCCTGTAGCGCTGCACGCAACTCAAGATGAACCGTTACTACTAGCTCAAGTCTCAATTATAATGGTGCCTTCTTCGTCAGCGAGTTTTGATGGCACAGCTATGTCAAATTGCTAAAGAAGACGATGCAGTAACACAAATAAATGGCGCTTTCTACCAAGTGGTGTCATGACAATTACCTGGCTAGGTGACTGAAGAGCATGGCAAGTGGAAGAGAGTGCTATGAGAATGGAGCCAGGCATTGTTACCACGTTCAGCTCTTTTAAAGTGAAGCTTAACAGTCTTACAATTTTACAGAAAATGTGCGCTTGAAATATAGCAAGCAGTCATAATGTAGGCATAGAGAGTTAGCAACACAAGAATGCAGCATTTTTTTTTTCTGTAACTAGGCTAGTTATGTTAACATTGGAAAGCTAGGAGTTTCTAGCCTAAGCCTCTCAGAAATTGTGAAAATGTACTGTCAGATGTATATACAGGTGAAGTAGACTCATTAATTAAAGTTTGGTGGGATCCCAGAATTTCGTTTGGATTATCAGAAATTTGAACTATCAGATGCTAGCAGATGTAACGCTCACTACATCGTACCAGGAAGTACATAGATCGCCAGTTATGACACGCATTGTTGCCTCCTCAGTGTTTACGTTTCTTTATTTCTCTGAGTGGTTCTGAACGTTTTGACAAGTGCTGACAGGCGGTCAGCTTTATTTCTGGCTGTTAAAGAATATTTGAGCATAAATGTTCAGCTA
Organism: Hyalomma asiaticum; assembly: GCA_013339685.2. Lineage (NCBI taxonomy): Eukaryota > Metazoa > Arthropoda > Arachnida > Ixodida > Ixodidae > Hyalomma > Hyalomma asiaticum. The sequence goes on from CM023484.1 coordinate 89,590,942, forward strand.
GAATGAACCAAAGCAGCCAATATTTCTGGTAAGGATAAGCAAAAAAAGCAAAGAAAGCTCCATGCAAAAAAAAAAAAAACCGTCATGCCTGTGCAAATTTGAACTCTGCTCAATAGGGGTGGTGCCACTATATCCCCAACTGACTCTTGCTGGTTGGTTGGGCATCTTGTATTCTAGGTCATGACTCTGATGACGTAACAGCGGTGTTTGAAGCTTTAGTTTCATTTACGAAGAAGAGAAGAAAGGTGGAGGAGGTGAGAAAAAAGGGAAAGGGAGAAGAGAAAGGAGGAGACGACTATGAAGAAGCAAATGAAGGTGCAGAAGATAACAATGAAGAGAAAGAGGACGAACATGACAATTGAAAAGAAAAAGAGGAAGCAGACGATGAGGAAGTGAAAAGTACTACAACGAATAACTCGACTAAGACGACAATGAAGAAAAAGAAGAAGCAGACGACGAAGAGGAGGAGATGGAAGCAGGCAACGCAAGAGAGGGAAGGGAAGCAAGAATAGAATATAATACCAAAAGAGAAGAAAGAGAGAATGTGGCTAGATCTAGCTTACGGTGCCACTACACTGCACCCTCCATGCAGGCCTGGGAGTTTTAGATGTGAAGCGGTTTATGGTCGAGCCTGTTCCGTCCCTGCGCCGTCCACACCCCCACTGCGCATGCGCAAAAGCTGGCCCAAGCTCGCAAGAACAAAAACGCACCCTCGCCTGCAAGAGAAAATGCTGACGCAGGCAGCATCTGCTAGCGAGTTTCTTGATTGAAAAAACTGACTGCTCGCGCTGCACAACCGTTCCCTGGCCACACCATATATACCACATATAGGCACTAGATCTTGACCTGCAATGTAGTGCCGGCTAGAGATTTCACTTGTGCGTAGTTGAACCATAAGGATTTGCAGCGTGCGCATTAATTAAAAAGTAATCCGGAACTCGGCACAATCTACGACGTTGGAGTACAGGAACCTAATAAAGAGCAGGAGCATAAACGACGAGTGTGTAAATATACACACACATCACTCATTTACATGCATGAGTGGGCAATGTCACGGGTTATTTACGGTAACACCGAATGATCCCCAGTGCTTCGCCCGCTTGTCATGGTTCACTTCGTGGAGACGCGTGAATTTCTTTTTAGACAGGCCAAATAAAGAAGTGTGAGTTGTTTGCCTTGGTAGACTTGGGTATTTAATTTTAAATAGTGTACACCTCAGTAGAGTGCATGTGGTTACAACAATTTACTGGCTATAACGACGGAAGTGATGAACAGTTTTTCCATCAATAGTCTTAAAAACATACACGGTAAAACCTCATTAGAATGACATTGAAGGGGGTGTCATCCCTACCTTGTTATAACCATCAGTTCATTATAGCCAATATGCATGTCGTCTATAGAACTTTCAAGCGGAATTGTGACTACTTCATTATATCCATTAGTTCGTTATATCCCAGTTTGTCATAATGAGGTTGTACTGTATTTAGAACAATGCGCCGTATATAATGAAGCTACTTTGCATGACAGATGCGACTTTGTATTATGATGCTTGATTGCAGCATCAGCGAAAGCAAAGGAGAATCTATCTGCATTGCTTAATAAAAGAAGCGTGTCCCAATATATATATATCATTATGCTAATCTAATATCGAGCACAGCTTCAGTTCCTCCTGTAATGGACTCCTTTTACACGCTAGTGCTTTAGCAGCAGACAGGTGGCACACAAATCCATGTCCCCAGTGACCGATTACTTGTACTTCAAAGGCTGATTTCTCGAAGTTTGTGTTGTTGCAGGCTGCATACACTGGAAGCAATTTCAAGCTGGAAACACATTGCGGCCACTCCATTTCGGACATTATCTGCGACGAGCAATGCTTGGTGATTGCAGATATCAGGTCTTCAAATAATGCAATAAAAAACGTGAAATAAAAATGGACACATATCTGGTCACCACGAATTGCTAAACGATAAAAAGAGCAAATCTTGCTGGCAGGGTAAACCATTTGTTTAACTATGTCTGATGCCGTATCACTCACTTCTAAGATTTAAAAAAAGAAAAAAAAACAGAAAAATACACCAGGAACATAAAAGTATGTAGGCAGAACCACTCTGCATTATCAGAGTGTGTCCTCTGGCATGCCTTATATTACTAACTGGTCTTAAGCATATGACCAAGACCCGATGTCATTCCTCGAAGTTAAAAGCAACATCAGAGCTCTGCACTTGTCAATGCACGAAAACTATCCTTTTCCGTCTTTCTTTTTTTCTTTTTGAAGCATGCAGCAACAATTGTTGCGGTAAATGTAAGGAAGCATGCTTCCAAGAAGACGCAACATTTGCTACAAATAAAACAAAAATGGAGCCAGGGCAAAGACAATGTGACACAGGTCAAATGGAAACCAATGCTCTCCATGCTCAACTATGTGCACAAAACCCATCTCAAGCAACAATGCAGCAAACCCCTGTTGCTTTGGACAATTTTTCACAGCGGGGCTAGCTCGCTATTAAACATTTGATTACACTTACCCTAACCTCCATGTCAAATCAAGAATGGGAGGGTGCATTCCTTATTCCTTTCTCTAAACAAATGCGATAGGCAAGGCACCTCTGCTCTTCAAACCATACCACCTCAGGCACAACATAATGTGTGACGAGCACCGAGGGAGGAAGCTACGCATACACAAGTAGTATAAAGTCCGATTCACTCAATACATTGTCCAAGCGACCAGACCGTCAATGCGAACAGAAAGTGACAAATGAACGAGATTCTCCAAAGCACAGCAGGATAGCCATGCTGAGGTCCAAGACAGAAACTCACATTGCCAGACCTTCCCTTCTGTTGTCGGTGAATAACGCGGGCATAAAAATGAAAGAAAAGCACTGAATAAAGAAAATGCTTAGCATACTTCAACGCTGCTCGAATGATAAAATGCATACTTGCGTTTGCCGTAAGCCCAGAATAAAAACTTCAGGCACAACACCTAAGTCAGCTAGATTCAAAGGCAGTTAGCTATGTCATAAATTAGAACAAGTGTAAAAAAAAAACATTCTAGTGGACCACTGGACGAGGAAGACTAGTTGCACTCTCACAGCACCCAAAACTAAACCGGTTTCGCCGTCGCCAGAAATCCAAAGGCCATGCCGATATGCCTTTAAAAAGAGTCAAAACAAAGCATGTTCCGGAACAGTGCATTAAAGGCTAACAGGTACACCATATAAACACCCGATAGGGAGTTGTCGACATCACAGGATGAGTGGGGTGCAGGTCAGATTGAAGCACCCGGAATAGCCAGACCTGGCGCAGCACGATGTACACTGCGCAACAAGTGATGGAAGAAGCTTTGGGCGTGAGTGCGGACGAAAGGTTTCTCAGGAGAGCTCAAACCCTGTGTTGCTCGTGATGGCATAGCGAAGCTTGTCTCGAAGCGTGCTCTTGCGCTGATAGTTGGGCAGCTTGAGCAGGTTGAAGCAGGTTGAGGAAGTTGGAAGCCGGTTGACGGGGTCCTTCTTGCGGATGGTGAAAAAGCCTCTGATCACGCTCCCAATCGTGTCGCCAGTGTCCTGCACAGCGTGTCACAAAATTGGAGACTGAGCAGCCGCATCTTCTGTATTTACACAATTGCTGAAATTTGAAACCTAAAGCTGGGGTGCCGATTCACAATTGAAACCAGTTTTTTCTTGTCAACTTAAATTCGACATGACTTACAGGCGTGTAAATGCAGCAGCCATACCAGTGTTCAATAGTGTTAGTGGGCGGCCATAATGAGAAAAGTGAACGTACTAGTCACTTAGCAATGGTTCCCAAACACATTCCTCTATTATGTCTGTACTGTTGGTTGCTGCACAGTGAAGTTAAGCATGACCTCCAGAATTGCTATGGCACGATCTTGAAGGCCATGCTTTGTCTTCAAGCCGCTGCAATCTTGTAGGCCATACCCTGAGCACACCTAGTTGCACTGGTCATATTAGCACGCCACAGTGGATGGCGGAAAGAGACAAGAGTGGTGCGGGGTGATCAAAGGTGACAGTGTAGAGAAAGCAGTGCAAGTAAAATGAGTTTACTCGCACTGTTGACTGCGTCACATTGTAGTCACATAACTGAGGGTCTACACAAAATAAGAACTGATGCAATGCATTGGCTGGCTATATGGTGCGAATCCAAGATACTCTTCCAGCACAAAACAACACACACAAGAAAGAAGACGGGACAGGGTGCCTTGTCCTGCCTTCTTTCTTGTGCATGTCGTTTTGCGCAGTGGGAATACAGTAAAACCTCAGTTATAATGAAGTTGACGGGGGAGCAGTAATTACTTCGTTATAACCATTAGTTTGTTATAACCAATATCAATTTCATCTATAGGAATTTCAAGGGGAATGGCAATTGCTTTGTTATATCCGATAGTTCGTTATATCCGGTTTCGTTATAACGAGGTTCTACTGTATTAGGAACTGACGCCCAGCAGCACTTCCAAGTTTAACCTGTACAACAGTCTGGTAGCATCGTCCCACTGGTGCCGTACCTGATCGTCGCTGACCTCGACGCAACGAATGGAGAATGGTGGCTCCAAGTGTGCAAAGCCCAGAAGGGGAGGCTTCGAGCAGCTTGTCACAAACTGTGTCGGGAGGAAAACAGGAACAAAGCAAAAAAGAATGACTGCTGGAACATGAGAATGCACACACACGGCAGGTGCTAACTTCAACTTAAATGTACAAGTACATTTTTAATGCAATACTGCTAAGGCACTTGCGTCACACAAGCTCCGGCGTCAGCGATGGCACAGGAGTCCATGGTGGGACTAATCATTTCTAACTCCCACCATTCCCGGACCAGCCAACCATGATGGTCAGGGAAACCTTAGTGAACAGGTACTTTAGGTACAGGTACTTTAGTGAACAAAACTGAACTTCTCAAAGTAAAATCCGTCAAAAAAATTGTGCACTACAACTTAGCTAAAACCTACACATGATAGCTCGGACTGAAATTTGAATGTACATGAAAACATAATTCCTTATGAGCAAACTCGAGTAATTGTAGCACTTTATAGTGAAGGCACTAATTTTAATTAATGCTTTATGGTCAGTCGACATGATCGGGACCCAATGGCACTAAGCATTCTGCTTTATTAAAGGCACAACTTAAGTGTCTGCCAACTTTTTTTCCATGTGTGGCTAGACAATTCATGTATTCAAACACTGGTTTTGCATGCCTTGTTGATGAGACAAACCCCGGTCTCCTGTCATTGTTAAAACGTAACATGCTGGTGAATGACATTTTAATTTCATGAGTGGTTCTAAATGCAAAAGCACCTATTTAGAAACAAATGCTGCATATAGTCAACGACCAATTTCTCCGGATCCCCGATTTTTCAGACATGCCTGGTATTTTCAACATCATTGCTGCACTGTCACAAGCCTTATAGTATCAGTGAATAAGGAAGTCTTAAATTTTAAATGCTCAACTCCTCTGCTTTCCAGACACTTTGATGCCAGAATTTTCCTGACATTCTGACGTGACGAAAGGTCCAGAAGCTCACCAGAAACTGTGTACAGTCAAATCTCGCTACAACAAGGCTGCGGGTATGTGCAAAATAATTTGTTCTAGAATTTCATCGCAGTGAAATTTCATCTATAGACCACACAAGTTCAGAAAATATGATAATTATGGTTTGTCCACTGGTCCCCTCAAGCATATGCCTTATTCGTTGGCATCAAAATCTCGCAAACTCAGACAAGCATCAATCCCTTGTTATAATGAACTTGCTTTATTTGAATTCTCAATTTAATCGAGGTTTCTTCCCGTTCTGACACAAACACGCATTTTAACCTACATTACTCAAAGCATGCCAAGAGCTCACTCTGCTTAGAGCGAACTAGGAAGGCACGGCTGTGCAGCATGCCACAGCGGCACGCGTTGCAGGAGCGGAACCTTTTTGGCACCATTAACAGCGCGCATGGAGGACAAAAAAAGGTGACCCTAACGTCACCATTTCAAAGTGAATGCACACCCCTGCGTGGCTAGAAATAATGCACGACGAAACGGGCAAATGTGAAGTGCTCAATGTGCTGTGTGCGATAGTGATAAAACAGAGGTCGGCAAGGAGGATATCGAGGAACCCTAGCTAGCGCTAGATTGAGGTGCTCAAGGTCACCCAACCAGCTCAAGTTCCCATGTGTTGGGGTGCGTCGCCAGCGCCACTGTGTGCCGCTTTCAGCTAGGTCCGTTGAGTGCCGACTGCGAGCTTGCAGGAATCCATGCTGGGACTACTGCCAGTCATGTGATTGCATGTTTTTGAAGTTCTCCACTGAACACGCTCAGCATGTGCTTTTGTGACCTACAAAGAGAAATGGCTCTGCCAGTCTACCAGTGTCACACAGGCAGTTTCAAATCGTGATCTGTCGCCATCCCAAATTAGACACTGCTTTGTGGTCACTTTTAACTGCTATCAGGCCAGACTGAGATTAGACTATTGTGATTTTCGCATTGTGATTTGGCTGACGTCAGTATCGAACTAGATCTGAATTGGTTTGGACCTTGTAGCAGTGATCAGTGACTGTCGATGGCAATCAAGAAAACCGACACTACCAGCACTGGCTACAATTAAAGGCACCCGAGTGATGCCATTATCATTCACGCTGCCAGGCACTACTGTTGCTGAAGTAACTCCAAATACAGATGCAGAAGTAATTGAGATTACTGATGGCTCTTATTTTGCATCTAAATAAAAGTTTGTTTCACTTAATATTGCATTTTGACTTCCTTGCAATTTTAGTGCAACTTGAGCCTGACTGTTTAAGCTTTTATGCAGTGGTTGTTTACATCGAATTCCCACCTATATCAATGCTTTTTGCCACCCTATTTATTTCATTATAATATGAGCGATTTAGAGAGTGATTTAAAATGTTTTTCTTAGCGTTCACAATCAACGTGACAGAACCAGTTGGAAAGTGATTAGAGTGGGTACTCTTCTGCATAAGAGTGCACATACTCATGTTCTAAAGTAAATACCTCATTCTTCCAGACTAATTTTGTGTCTCGGTAAGAAATCAGCTTCCACATAAAGAATGCACAGGCAATCCCACCTTAAGAAAGAGGTGGTGCTCCTCAGACGTGAAGTCTCGCTCGAGAATGTCCCAGAGCCAGTTGACCAGCCTGTGGTTGTTGTGGAAACCCCCAAAGTATTTGGTGTGCCTCCTAATATGAGGGGCAAAAAACAAGGAAGCAAGGGATCAGAAACGTCACATTCTGAAGGCTATGCTTCTCCACACTAGCACACCCACAAAAAAAAAAAATGCTGTGTTTAGCCACATGTAATCAACGAGAACACAGCCAATTCAAGAACGTTATGGCAGAACAGGGCAAGCTACGAGACAGTGCCTCAACAACTGCCCCCGCCTGGCAACATCATGATGGCTACCTGAGATCTTGTAGGTCGACCGGAGTATTGTCGCCTGCTATGAGCCGCTGAAGCTCTGGCGTTGAGAACATTGTGAGCCACTCGGGATTCACGAGGGCTCGGAAACCACGTAAAAAGGCTGCTGTTTGCTCCTGGATCTGTGAGTGCATCCGGAAGTGGGCCATCAGGTGCATGTAGCTGATCCTGCACCACACCCAACGACATCAAGGGACCGCTCGAGTCATCAATAAAAAGATAAGCTGTACAAGTTCAGTGCCTTGCGTAATTGCGCCGTCTTAGACCTCAGAAGACGCTTTAAAAGGTAACATTAGGCATATGCCTAATGTTACCTTTTAACGTGCAGGCACTGCTTGGGAGCAGTTTCTGCACAAGAATGCGTTCTGGAGCAGCATGGCGCATGAAAAGTGAATCAGTACAGTGCAGTGGAAATGGCATAGCATTTCTTATGCCTATTTCGTGCAAGTTTGCCCAATGGGATCAAAAGCACATCACACACAAACTTGCAGATCTGTTTCTTTCATCCTGCATCACAGTGATTGACATTTGTTCCTGTAGAGAGGCAGAGAGTGAACATGCAAGATTCAACAAATGTTTACATTTATTAAAATATTTCCCATACACTGCTACCAATGTTGTTGCTTCTATTATCAGTGCCTTGACAGTTCTTGCCCTTTTGTGCAATGCCTCTATTAGCTTTTAAGGTACAATATTCAATAAATAACAATTTGGCACTTGCTTGATATTCTAGCTAGCTTTTGAACTTATGATTTTTCACACATACAAAGTTCATACTGCAACCATTGTTACCTTTTACTGGCACCTTGAAAATCTAGCACATCCCTTTCTCCCTTCACACAGTGCCTCTATAGGCACTCTTAACGTACATAACTTAAGGCAAATAACAATCTGGCACTTGCTTGTTCTCGTTCGTGACTGGTATGGCCTTGCCGCCAGGTACCAGCTCATGGGTGACCAGCTTGCCCATGCAGTCCTCAGTTGAGAGAGAAGGTCAGGTCGAGGTCCTGCACATCGCCTTCGTAGTGCTGCACACACACACACACAGTGTGAGCTGATGAAAGGCACGGCTCTTTTTTTGTTTGTTTTTTTTTTTTTTTTCACTGCAAAGGACAGCCTTGATTCCAAAACATTTCCAGATGAGCTTTCCCCGTGTAAAGCCATTACGAAAAGTTCTGTTAAAAAAGCTACACAGGAACTCACTAGGCACTCATGCCTCCTTATGTGCAATCAAGAAGGTTAAACAAAAAGCTGCTGGAGTGAATACTATGTACCAAAAAGGAAAATAGGCTTCTGCCATCTTACAAGGGGCATCATAAAAAGTTGGCTTACACAGGAAAAAATAAACGTAGCGCTTTCCTCACATGCCTTGTGAGTTCAGTAGCGAGATTTTCCGATCAAAGAGTGCTCCACGAACACCCTTTCATTACAGGTTTTCTTAAGAAGCCCCAAAATCATACTAAATATCTTTGGATATCGCATCATCAATGCTCACCTGAATGCATGACATTTATCAAGATCAATTACCTTTTACTTTATAATTAACTTAGCATTCGCATTAACAGAACAAGAACATTTGACCTCCAGCCTGGCGCCACTGGCAGGGCTATGCCGATGAGATTAACTAGGGGCAAGTGCTGGCTATGCTTTGGCTGGGCAGGCATTGTGACATCTTCTCCTCTAGCAGTTTGTTTTAAAACTCCTAGTGTGTGCTGAATGCAAAAGCACAGTGTAGGAACCACATCGACATCCATACTCCCCAGACATGTATACCACGAGATATCATCACTTGTTTATGTGACTTTTGCAACATCAGTCCTGGATAGCACAGAGCTTTTCGTCTCAAGGGTTTTCACAGAGTTTTAAATGCGAAGCCTTTCTTGGCGAGCTTAAGTCACTTTGACCGTATCTATCTATCTATCTATCTATCTATCTATCTATCTATCTATCTATCTATCTATCTATCTATCTATCTATCTATCTATCTATCTATCTATCTATCTATCTATCTATCTATCATCTATCTATCTATCTCTATCTATCTATCTATCTATCTATCTATCTATTATCTATCTATCTATCTATCTATCTATCTATCTATCTATCTATCTATCTCTATCTATCTATCTATCTATCTATCTATCTATCTATCTATCTATCTATCTATCTATCTATCTATCTATCTATCTATCTATCTATCTATCTATCTATCTATCTATCTATCTATCTATCTATCTATCTATCTATCTATCTATCTATCTATCTATCTATCTATCTATCTATCTATCTATCTATCTATCTATCTATCTATCTATCTATCTATCTATCTATCTATCTTCTATCTATCTATCTATCTATCTATCTATCTATCTATCTATCTATCTATCTATCTATCTATCTATCTATCTATCTATCTATCTATCTATCTATCTATCTATCTATCTATCTATCTATCTATCTATCTATCTATCTATCTATCTATCTATCTATCTTCTATCTATCTATCTATCTATCTATCTCTATCTATCTATCTATCTATCTATCTATCTATCTATCTATCTATCTATCTATCTATCTATCTATCTATCTATCTATCTATCTATCTATCTATCTATCTCTATCTATCTATCTATCTATCTATCTATCTATCTATCTATCTATCTATCTATCTATCTATCTATCTATCTATCTATCTATCTATCTATCTATCTATCTATGATTTTGTGCTCTCCTGGCTGTTTCGCTAATGGAATGTTTACGAAAATTGGTATGCCACAACATCACTACATGATGAACATAAATGACAGGTCATAACATGAAAATCATGACATGCATGTCATGAGCGGCATGATTTACGTGCCACGGTCTATGTATGTGCTCTCCTGGCCGTTCCGCCAATGGGATGTATGCGAAAATTGGTATGGCACAACATGACTGCCTAACGAACAGAAATGGTAGGTCATAACATGAAAATCATGATGTGCATCTCATGAGTGGCATGATTTACATGCCACGGTCTTAGTGCTCTCCTGACCGTTTCGCTAATGGGATGTATGCGAAAATTGGTATGGCACAAAGTGTCTGCATGATGAACATAAATGACAGGTCATAACATGAAAAGCCTGACATGCATGTCATGAGCGGCACGATTTACATGTCACGGTCTTGGTGCTCTCCTGGTCGTTTCGTTAATGGGATGTATACGAAAATTAGTATGCCACAACATGACTGCATGACGAACATAAGTAATAGATCATTACATGAAAATCATGACATGCATGTCATGAACGACATGATTTGCATGCCATAGTCTTGGTGTTCTCCTGGCCGTTTTGTTAATGGGATGTATACAAAAATTGGTATGCCAAAATATGACTGCATGGCGAACATAAATGACAGGTCATAACATTAAAATCGTGACATGCATGTCATGAGCGACATGATTTACATGCCACGCGTTTCGTTAGTGGGACGTACACGGAAATTGGCATGCAACAACAAGGCTGCACCACAATCATAAATGACAGGTCATAACACGAAAATAATGATATGCATGTCATGAGTGACATGATTTACATAAGACAGTCTTGGTGTTCTCCTGGCCGTTTCGTTAATTGGATGTATATGAAAACTGGTATGCCACAACATGACTGCATGATGAACATGACTGACAAGTCATAACATGAAAATCCCGACATGCATGTCATGAGGGACATGATTTGCATGTCACGCGTTTTGTTAACGGGATGTATACGAAAATTGGCATGCCACAACATGACTGCATCACGAACGTTAATGACAGGTCATAACATGAAAAGCACGACATGCATGTCATGGGCGGCATGACTTACATGCCACGCGTTTCGTTAATGGGATGTATACCAAAGTTGCTATTGCACAACACGACAGCATGACGAACGTAAATGACAGGTCATAGCTTTAGAATCATTACACCGTGTCATGAGCAGCATGGTTTACATGCCACAGCCTTGGTGCTCTTGCGGCCACAACAATGCAAATCCATTTTACGTTCCTGACGCGTGCTTCACATTTCCTTGATTCCCACAGCACGTGGGATCTGCCAATTTTTGTCTGAGTTTTTCATCACTCTGCCATTTGCAACGTGTGCCTTGTCAGCACTGCCACAGCCGAACTTCGTCATAATGAGGCTGTGTCCTACATGAAGATCTCTTTGTTTAATGCAACAATTATAAGTAGAGCTGTGCGAATAGCAAAATTATCGGCGCGAAGCAAATTTAAATATACAGTTGAACCCCTTTACAGCAGACACTGATGTAAGAGAGAACTGGGTATAAGAGACAACATTTAGTCACATGGTTGGCTGCCCCATCTCTCCCATTAATTGGACTTTTCTAACAGACATGCTCCTGTGGAAGGCTGCTTATAAAGGACAAAATATCAGTAAATTTTAGTCTACAGTCTTTCTTGTAGCAGATATCCTGACTCTAAATGCAGCACTGCTGGCTGATAGCTGCAGTTAATCTATTGAGGAAGCAAGGGAAATGATAACCAAGTAATGAGACAAGGTAATGGAAGAAAAAAAAAATTCTGTTTTGAGTCAGACAGCCCCCAAAACAGATCTCCTAACACGAAGGTGAATGGTATATAATAAACTGTTTGCAACACCCTTTAGCCTTCTTTTGCGGTCAGTTTAGTCATAGTGCGCCCACATAAAAAGAAGGGTTGATCAGAAAATGAAAACATTGCCACATGACATCTGCTTATGCAGAAAGTGCTCCCTGAGGCATGTCTCTTATAAAGGGGTTCAACTCTATTACTGCTTGAGCACAAACCCGTTTGTGGCACAAGGCCACAAGGGAATCCATAGAGGCTTCTCAGAAATGAAAGCTTCAGAGTTAATGAAAGCAAGTTGGAGGACACTTAAGCTTTGCCTTTAAGAGTGAAACGCTATGGCCCCACTGGGCTCCATTCGCATCGCCTTCTCATTGAACATTCATTGAAATTGGCGCCTTCTCTTAACATGCTCGAATTATTTGAGTTTCCTCATAACAGAATTGTGTTCTCTTGCAGTACATTCAAATTACAGACTGAGCTATCATGTGTGTAGGCTTTAGTTAATTCGTAGTTTACACGGGCCTCACGGTATCGCCTCCATCAAAATGCAGCCGCCGCAGATGGGATTTGATCTCACAACCTTCGAATGAGCAGCCGAGCGCCATATCGGCTAGACCACCACGGCGTGGCGATGACACATGAGGCAATCTTGTGCCCCTAGAGAAGCCCACTTAGACAGACACAGAATGTGGAGTTCGATGTACTGAGCAGGAAAGTGAGCAGTGTTTACACACGTCATACAAGATGGGTTTTGCAAGGGATTTTTCAGAGGAATAGAGTACAAATGTACCACCAAAAAAAAGGATAATTACAACTGTTGAGGTTTGACTGCACTTCATTTGAGGATTAAATTAAGCAGTGGACTATCTATTCAACACATTATGCTATTGTTTTAAATAGGGTGACCACCTTTCTACCAGCAAAATGCTTAACACCATGAACAAGGAAAAGACCAGATGGGGGGGGGGGGGGGGCATAGGCATGGTGAGAGATTACAAGTTGCACTTGAAATATATTTCTGCATAAACAAAAATACTTATGCATCGCCATAATATGCACACTACAACATGAAACAAAGTTATTATCGGCATGAAAATTCGGCAACATAAAAAATAGTCACTCAGACGACAGCTCTGGCTTATTTTTCACATACCAAGCCTGGCAAATACTCAACGCCAGTTGCTTTACTTTCCAGAGGTCGCATTTTCTGCTGAATCGAACCGAACCAAACCAATAGCTCTCAATGAGAGACAGTCCCGGCACGCAGGTTGAAGTGCCACTTGCATCACTACAAGTGAATTGTTTACTATGTGGATGCCTATAGCTCAATAAAACATTTCCAGGAACACCTCAACAAAAGCATAGCCTTACAAACGGCAATTGTGGACTATTGTGCAAGTGTTTCTCCCTCTGTCGTTGTCAGTTGAGAATGTATGAGTACCTTGACACAAGTTAGGCTCCGGTAGAGGTCTGCATCGAGTGAGGGCAGCTCGTCGATGGAGCTGTACAGGGCACTGTGCTGGTGTCCTAGCAGTTGGCTCAGGAAGAAGGATGCAAATGGCACATCTACCACTATGCCCTGTAGAGAACAAAAGGGTATGATTGATTAGACTGACTGATTGATTGAATGAATGATTGATTAACTGATTGATTGACTGTGTTTAAATTCCCACAGTAGGCTGGGAAACACTCCATTGTACGGGGCTGCATATTCACTCACCAAACACAGCACCACAGCAATCAAATTCCTTTTGTGAAGAAAAGGCATGCAAAACAGGGGCACAAGGGAAGAGGATTGGACAACACGAACACAGACAATCAACTCTGATAGTCAGTTGACTTTCAACAGATGATAGTCGGCGTTTGTGTTTTCTACTCCTCTTCTCTTGTGCCTGTGTTTTGCATGCCTTTTCTCTACATAATGAAGCCTAACCAACTTGTTCAGCTTTCTGTCCTTTTGAGCAATGAAATTATGGCTGCAAATCTGTGTTCCCAAATGTCATGCTGCTGACAAGAAAATAAAACTGTCATACTTTTCATAAGGTGTACAGCCAATGTGCACAATGTGCCTTGCTTCCACTAAATAAGAAACAGCGTGCAAAAATGCAATTTTATAATCACATAAGGTTACAACAGCAGCATTCAGCCCATCTCCTTGAAGAGCCCTAGCACAGACTGTGAGAACCAGAAACATCTGCAGAAAACATGTACAGCTATGACAAACATTACTTGGCACACACTGGCGTGCATTCCATGACTTAAGGAAATGCATCATGGATAATATATTGTTGTGGCACATTAATCCACGTATCTTCTGGCATTTTTATTGTACAGTCACTTCGTTTTTTCACCTGGCAGATGCCATCACACTTTGCTGGACATTGTAAGCACAAGACCATGTTACCCATCTGCACGGTGTTGGTGTGATCTTGGTCACACACATACCTGTAGCAAGAATGACTGTGGAAATCCACAGTTGGTCTCCCAGTTACACTCTAGTAGCCTGCTCAGCCTTTCTCCTCCATGATAGTTGTGCCACAGAGTGCGCGTGAAGGTCACACAAGAACCGTAGACTGAGCTACAGATGTAGGCGCCTTACTAATAATTAGAGCTGTGCAAACAGAAAAATTTCAAGTGGAAGATACCATGTTAGATAACAGAGAAATGTACTGCTAAACATGAGCAACAAAACAAATTTATTGCATCACTAGTGTACCTCCACAATATTGTCCCCATAAAAAACAGCAAACTTTAAAGAAGAGACTTCCAATGTAGAGCTGCGCATATGCATGAGTCAACTTCACTGCAGTACACAAATTTTAGCTTTTTCGCAGTACATAAGTGTTACGCAGTGAAGCATACCATGCGTGGAAGTGGGTCACTTCTCACGAGACATAGGATATTTTGACCCTTGATTACAAACTTCAAATAATTTGAATAGTAAATTTATGTACAAATAGAAAAGCAAATGCCACTTGATTATTATTTCCAAATTCAAACATTCACACGTCCCCACTAAGGTCCCTGGTTTTTTTACATGCCAAAACCATGATATGTGCAGTGGTTAAAGGACGTTCGTCACACTTGTCATGCGTGTCATGCAAGAAGTAAAGGACTCGGGAAAACATAAAGACTACGTTTATCGAACACGAAAAGGGCTACAACACACAGAGACAAACATGACAAGAAAGAAAGTGGGAGATTTACAGTTAGCGTTGGTCTGAGAAGGAGTTCAATGGCTTCACGGTGGTGCGTTGGATGGAAGGCCAAACACTTCACTGCACAGGGGCTTGTAGTGGGTGACAGTGACGCGATGGAAAAGGAAAGCATTCGATGTTGGGCGCTGAGGTGGCAACGGTGCTTGATGGCCTTGTCGGGACAGCAAAGCTCTGCATCCGAGATGCGACACTTGATGCAGGTGCGGTCAGCCTGCCCAGCGACAGCTTGCGCTTGAGCCGCGATGCTCGGCGCAACCATGACCATTAGCCAAGCCATGAACACTGCTGTGCTGACAGCTGATCATAGAGATGCCTCAGCTGCGGTCCGCAATTCCTGCGGCAAGGAACCACACAGCAGGCCAGGCCACGCTCCAAGCTGCAGTACTCGCTGTGCTGGCTGGAACACTGCCTCGGCTGGTCATTGGGCGGTAGCATGATGGACAGCTGCGCTCCCTGGCTCGAGCTTGGATCATCGGTGTCCGATGCTTCGGCCTGCTGGCTTTCGTCTGCCGGTGCCTCGGCTCGTCTCCGGCCACCAAGCACTTCACCACGTATGGTTAACACGTGGCCCAATCAGGGCGCACCACATCGTTGGGTAGCCAACAGCCGATTTGCTGAGCTTGGTGCACACAGCTGACGCCAGCTGAACTTTTCTTTCCTACCAGATCGTCATCGTCGTCCACTTCACTGATCACAACATCCTTACAAGAGGCTCCGTAGTGGGGGAGGCTCTGGACATTTCAACCACCTGGGGTTCCTTAGTGTGTGCTGACGGCGCACACACACTGCACCTGAGCCTGCAGCACTCCGCCTCAATCAAAATGCGATCACTGCTACTGGGATCGAACCCTGATCATTCAGGTGATGAGGCAAACACTGTAACGACTGTGGCGGCCATTCTTGCATTACAACCATCATGTCCACAGTTCCTTCTCCTTCACCAAGCATGGAGTGGCAAGCTAGAGACGTCTTACTAAGCCTAGCTTCCCTCTTTAAAGTTGCCATCTTCCAAGGCACAATTCTCAAGTGTCACATGGGGTAACAACATTATGGTGACTCTAATGAGGAATGCAGTGGTGCAATGAATGAAGCTTTCTAAAATCTATGGACATGCCCACACCATACCACATGCAGTGGATACACGCATGGAGTGGTAACCTTAAGGAGATGGGAGATCCATATACAGTTAAAGCTTGTTATAATGAAGTCAGTAAAAGTGGCAATTTACTTCGTTATATCAAAACATTGTTAAATAGAAATTCGGGCTTTTATGCAAGGTATAGACGCCGAAGCATTCTCTTGTACACTGAAATGCTGCAAGAATGCTTAAATAACAAAGCAGTATGAAGAGCTCTAACTTCAGTAACGTTTATAAAAAGCTTTATGTTGAAATGAAGATCCGGCAGCAACGACATAACATGTCGTTAAAGCCCCCATCACAGTGACTGTACATAGCACCCAACACACTGTGATAATAAGTGATAAGGAGGGCTACCGCACCCATTCAGCCAGAAAGAGGCTTGCTATCAAAAATTCGGGTGTTTCATAGATCGATAGGGTGACGCCAATTTTATTTTCACGGAACTGCTAGCTATCAACACGCGACGTCAAAAACCACAGCATGCTACTAAAAGAAAGCGTTGGTCAAGAACCGCATGAACGCAAGGCGACAACCAAAACTGTAACACCTCAGTTCATAGTGGCCACGTTGCCTATTCTACAAGATTGCGCAAGCATGTATGAAGAATTTAGCAAGACCCAGGACAGTGTCGAGAGTTTTAGTTGCTACTACTGCATTTGTTCAGCAGGTATTGAAGTTGCCTTTATCAAAGAACACCTGCATAATTTACACAGATGCTAATGTGCAGCAGGTAACTTCAAGCAGCTAAGAAAAACAATTTACGGTAAAAGAGCCCATTAGTTCGGAATGGTTTCAATGAGAATGTATCCTGTTCTTTGGAAAGTCTAAAAATAGCTTTCTGCTTGTTGCAAGAAAAATGAGCCGTGAGATGTTCAGAAATAAACAGTGATGCCTGTCCTTTTTTTTCTTCCATGGATCATTATTCTTGCAAGCTACAAGCCTCGATAATGAAACCCATACAATCGCAGTCTCTTGCAAGATAAGCAAGAGTCCGCTGCCCTTACTATGGCTTCTACAGCTACACGTGCTTGTCACTTCACATTCGGCAATAAGAAAACACCAAACCTGCCACTGCAGAGTGTGCAACACAGAACCACACCACTTGCAGAGTGCACAAGGCACGCTATGCGATGCGTGAGGCCAACAGGGCCGTTCAGGTGCATGCTCTCTGTTTCACCCTGCTTTGGTGACGAGAAAGCAAACATTCAGGGCATGTAATGTGAAGGCAAGATAAGCATTCATCAAAGGGTAAACAGAGTGCATCCTTGGAGAAGGCGAGCATAGCAGGGAGTGGCAGGAAGTTAGGTGGACAGATGAGATGCAGAAGTTTGCGGGGATAGAGTGGTCACAGTTAGCACAGGACTGGGATAATTGGAGGTCTACAGGGAGAGGATGAAGATGATCATAATTATTTTAACGTATAATTTAATGTACAGCAGGCTTTTGCGTTCAAGCGTTATAGAGGTGTAACAAATCCTGAATTTTCTTCTCTCGTAGAAAATCCTGTTCCGTTTTTCTTTTTTTTTCTTTTTATGATGGCAAACGTGAAAGCTCTCATGACAAAGGCTCTCTGCAATGCCTCACCTCATAGACAGCCTTTCCCAGCATCTTGCCCACAAACTCGAATAGGGACAGGTGGTTCTCGTGGATGTATGATGTCGGTGATGGGTACAGCCGCTGCTCTGAGGTGGCCTGCATGAGAAAAGTTCAAGGACACTGTTAAAATAAAGACTTAATGTAGGTGGTGAGTAAATCAATGAAAAAGAAAAGGGGGGAGGGGTTGGTTCTTTTTCCATTCCCTCTCACTTTGTATGTTCGCTGTCATGGCGCTTACAGAAGAAGAAAAAAAAAAAGAGAATGCTAAAAGCCATTACAGGCTAGTTATATTTTCCACACTTAGCTCTCCCAGAGCAAAAGGACACAAGTTTGGCCTGTATTTTAATCACTCGTAATAAAGCTTTCTCAGCCGAGTGACAAGAAACTGAAATGACAATTCATCGGACCAAACTGACTGCCAGCGCTTCTTCGATTCAGTAAAGCACTGGACAGCCTATCATAGGTGTCACGGCGGTATAGCTCTGGAGTAACTAGACCAACCTGCGATTCTACATAGGTGAGTCAAAACTGCAGTTATGGGCACAAAGGGTTTTACGAGGGCCTTAGTAGGCAAATGCCCAAGGACCTCCACCTATATTGCTATCCTTTAACAAGTTCAAGAAGAAGCTGGGTGTCCTTATGAAATTATTGCTGAAGGGCATCTCTACACACAAACCTAAGTATATAAATATAGTTCCACTTTTCCCTGGAAACAAATGCACCTGCCACTGCTAGCCTGGACAATAATGCATTTTATAAGATGCTGCGCTTGGTCCCTCTGAATGCTTAATAGAAGTGTAGTGGAGTGCAGTTGCATGATGCAATGGCCAACGTAGCCGTGAAACTCTTGGCATTAAATCCACGATGGCTGGAACCCTTGTGCACACTGTTACATCTGAATTGGCGCAATTGTACTTAAAGCAAACTGCGAATGAGGAGATCATCCGCTGAGCTAAGCCAGACAGCTAGTGTCTTCAGACATGCTGATCACATGTGCCGATTTTGCATGTGTTCAGGGTATGTGCAGTACATGTGAGCCCATCTCTCTCCCCTGAGAATCTCACTCCCTTCCCACCGCTGCTGAACTTGCTGTGCACCGACATGTCTGCTGAACTGGGAGCGTGCTGACATGCGTCGATTGTGAAGGACTTTGAGAGCACTTCACAAAAGGGGAGAGAGAGTGGATGTGCAGAGCAGCCGTCATTCTGACGCTCTAGTGGACTGATGCATGCACATTTTATACTGTTCTTTTAAGCCCCTCACTAACCCGCAGCAATGTATTAAACTTCTGTTGTTCGTTCTTACATCACCTAGTCTTCCCTGCTGGCTCTCTTCGATGGTCAAACTAGTACGAGCTTCGTGCAGACGCTGCTGAAGATTAGCCAAGCCATGCTACAGCAACAGCACACAATGCAAATGCTTTCACATCCTATTTCCAATAGAATCCCACAGAAAACTGAAGAGATACAATGCAGCAGTCACTCACCCTGAACAGATTGAGGGAGGGGTCAAAGACCCTCTTGATCGTCTCCTCCAGAAACTCCTTGAACACACCGTCCTGGTCAATGCCTGCTTCATCTAGACCCTGCAGTACAACACACATCATTGTGCATTGGTGAAAAAACTAGGCAAAGGTCATTAGGCACTGAATCATGTCACACCTGTAACAGGCTCATGCCAGAACATGTACTACCATCAGCACAAAATTTCAATGCATACTAGTAATCTAGTGGAAACAACTGACTCAAGTTAGTTGCATAATGTCTAGGACAGGTAACCAGCGGTCAGTCAGAGCAATGGAATGAACAAGTGAAGACGCAAGTGAAGCGCTCGCGTGCGTCCTCTAGGCACAGGGAATCAAGGTGGTCCACAAGCCATCCACTACACTCGGCCTATCGAGCTCTTCGATTTTGCACTTCTGGCTGCCCGCAGGCTGCCAGAGCCTGCCGGAGCACATTTGTTTTTCTCGGATTGCTCACCTCACTGCACCATGCACTTTCAGTTGGCGTTCATTTTTCTCCGGCTGGCTTTTTCTGGCGAACTACGGGTCACCAGAACCAGCCAGGACTAAATTGACCCGGCAGCTCTGTGGGAGATTTCTGGATGACAGGTGCCAAAATGGGGTGCTAGCGCTCGCTCGCCGCCATGTTTGTTTTGGAACATCTAAAATATATCTTCCAAAACTAAAGATCCAAGGGCATAAGTCTATTCCTCTTGAATTTCCTCATCCCATATGCACTAAGAAAGTGGGCACAGAAGCATAGTCTTCTGTGGGTGGTCCATGCAGTTTAGGAATTGGAGCAATTTTTGGAGCAAGAGAAATGCTGTTTAGGAGCAGATATGCAGCGGAAAAGGCTGTTCTGGAGCAGTTTGGGGACAAAAAAAAAACAACGCGCTGGATTTAACAATTTGATGCAGCTTTTTCTTACTGTGTGAACAAGAAACACTGCTGTAATGCAAGGAAAGGCAAAACACCAACAATTAGAGATGAGCCACCAATGAGCCACTTCATCAGAAGAGGGGAAAAATAAAAACATGTGTCTGCTTCACTGCAGTACACATGAGCAATGCAGCGAAGCATTTATTATTTCAAACCGAGTTCCCCGACGAGCATCCATGAGTGGACAAGAGTCATGTGACCCCATCCCTTTTTCCCCTTATAAACTGCAATACGCTCATTGAAGCAATCTGCATAGCATTACAGTGTGACTGGTTACTTTGAAGGTCTGACACATAGTATGTGAACAAATCCTGACTTTGATACGCAAATCTGCCAATTTCATTGTTTTTTTGGAATAGTGGTGCAAGGCAATATCAGCTTCTAAGAGCTGCTAGTATACAAATGTGCTGATGTTATTTAATGCCCACTGGCCACTCGACTGACCTGTTCGTTGATGAAGCGTACCCTGATGACACCCTTGAGACCTTGTGGAGGGAGCATGGCCAACTGCTGATAGCCATCCTAAGATCCAACGGAATGGAAAGCAAAAAATTAAACGCAATGAAATGTCAGTAGGATTAGGGTTAATTTTCGGGTAAAACCCGATCTTAACCGATTGTTAGACCTTGAACATGTTTTAGGAAAACCGGGTTAAACCCAAATGCTCTCCGAATTCGAATGCCTGACACCAACCTATTTTTTCTGCTGCACAAAAGTGGTGGCGCACACGAGCTCCATCTACCCAGCCTCAGGGCAACGAAGTTGCATCCTGTTGGCTTAAGTGAGCTCCAGTGATATGAAGTTCATTGCACAGGCTGCATACAGCACTGTGGCTGCTATACCACTGTCACTTGTGAATATAAACTCATAAATATAAACCGAAAAAAAAAAAGAGAAAATCTCTGAATTTCAGAATGCTTCAACAAAAAAACCTGATTTCTCCCCAAATATTATAATAAAAGTTCACTGTCTGTCTCCCCAAATATCATCATGGAAAATAGCACCTCATCTTTACGTCATGACATCACAAAGACACGGTGCCCTGCATTCAAAGGCATGGGAACCCACTAAAAATTTTTCAAATTAATTTTCAGTAAAACTGAATGACTTATACCACTTCGCTTGGCGTGTATTATTTCAGTTCCAAGGAGAACATACATTGCCAATTTCGTTGAGATCAGCGGATATCGAAAAATAGCCGGAGTTTCCCTTTTAAAGAGTGCATCACCACTGTGGCATACAGACCTCAACAATGCGTGTCCTGTGCACAGTGATGAGCGTGGACTGGGACAGAGCGCAGGCGGACTCGGTGAGGCCCAACACTGTCTTCTCGTTGGTCACATACTTTCGGAACAGGACCACCCTCTGCATGCACATTCAAGAAGTCAGTTTGGCGCAAGCACAGTTAAGTGACAGAGGGTGCAGAAAAGTGAAGCACATCCAACCCCTCCCTCAAAACGTGTGAATAGCTCATTCAAACAGCTCTAATGTAAGCGAAAGTTTCCAGTCAGTCTCCTTTTGAGAAGAAGCACAGTGCAATGTTATATGAAAGCCAATGGTTGCCCAAGTTTCCTTCAACAAATGCCTTTACATTCCTTCATCATTAGCATTTCGCAGCCTGCTCCTACACTACAGCACATTCTTGTTAAGAGGAACTTGACAGAATCAAGAAATTATGTTTCATAATGGCAGCTTCATTCACTGAAAAATATCTGCATGGGGTCAGCACTAATTCCTACAAGATCTCACCATTGTATTCAGGAAAGTTAGCATCAAAGCACCAACCTCGAATAATCATGGATGTCCAGTTTATCATTAAGCCACTGTATATACATAAACATTAAAGATGCAAGAGTTCCTGCTTGCTTCGGTACTCTCGAAACAGCTTTTCAGGGACAATATTGAATTATCCACAGAAAATAGGACCTAAACATAGAGCCCTGTAAATAGCAAAATTTTGAGTACAACATGAATTAAAACATTAATGTTTGAGTGAGAACTGAAGAGAATTTTTTTAATAATGTTCAAATGTTTCTTAACGATACCACATCAAATTAAGAGAGAAATGCACTGCTAAACATGGGCAAAGAAACAAAATGTACTGCACGGCTAGTACACTCCCAGTGCCATCCCTAGAAGAACAGTAAAGTCCCAAAGAACAGTCCAACGGAGGAATGAGCGAACTTCGCTGTTGTACGCAAGTATTAACTTCAGCACAATATGCGAGTGTTAGATTTGCCGCAGTTTCACCAGCGTATGCGAGTGCCAACTTTGCCGCACTACACGAGCGTTAGCTTCGCCGCAGTACACGAGCGTTAGTTTCACTGCAATACGCGAATGTTATGCGGTGAAATGCACTATATGCTGGAATGGGCCACTTGTCACGAGACATAGCATCTTGCAAAGAAAGGCACAATTTTTGACCACGAAAGCAAGAAAGACAACCGGACGAGCACCACTACCAACTGCTTTATTAGCCTTCATGCCTGAGCCTGTACAGCACACGAAACCAAGACACACATGTTTGTCTTGCTTTTGTGGTGTCAAAAATTGCGCCTTTTGCAGCAAAATGTTTCACCAACTAGCCCTTGAGGAAGTACTTTTAAGACATAGCATATTTTGCTGCTTCATTACAAACTTCAAATAGTTGGAATAGTAAAATTTGAATTGAATAGCAAACACTACCTGAAAATTATTTGGAATTTCAAATATTTGCACACCCCTACTTAAAGATTCTCAAGCCCTACTTTGTTAGCCCTGATCCCTTAGGGGCTTGTACTGTTGCTTGTGCTTTTTCAAGCGCTTCAACCTTGCAAAATGTCCCATTTGCAGAGATGTAAACATGATTCTCATTCTAACTAACAAATTATTTTGCTTCAATAAACCAAACTAACCAAATTAAAGGCTTTTTTGTTAAGGCAGCAATTTCATTTAAGCTAATAAAATTAAATCTAATAAAACAAGAAATAAAGATAATAAAACTGCCCAGGCACCTGGTATTGTATAGCCATATAGCTAAAATTCGCTGAAAAGAGAATACTGAGAAATTTGCACTCTGTAGACTTTGATAGAATTCATTTGCTCAATTTCAAAGCCTGCTTTTGGCTCTCTGAAATATCAACAAACTCGATGCCATGCTGCAGCCTTCAACTTGCTCAATTGGCCAATATAGTACACCTGCTACTACATAATATTGTCAGTGCTGGCCTTAGGTCTTGTGCATGCAATGGGCTGCCATATAAATGAAAGTGCAAGGTGACTGCAGTGAAGCAAAAAAGAGTGAAGCCAGTTTTCGTGAAAATGCAGCACCTGACCTCTTTGTGTGGGATGATGTGGGGCACCTTCTGGAGCAGAACCTGCTGCTGCTTTCTTGCCCTTCTCGAGGTCACTCATGAATGTGCTCACCTTCACGTCCCTGCACAGTCAACAGAGATCAAATGAATTCTGGGACATTTAGGTGCCATAAATACAGTTACATCTCAACATAACAATCTTGTGAGAATTGGCAAATTACTTGTATTACAACCCCACAGAACCAAAATTCGGCCTTTTATGCAAAGTATAGTCACAAAATGATTTTTCTTACAGGGAAATGTCGCAACAATGTCAGAATAACAAAACAGTACAGTTAAACCTCGATTAATGAAGTAGATAAAATCGGCAATTTACTTCGTTATATCGAATTTCATTAAATCGAATTTCAAGCTTTCATGCAATGCTAAGTTCCCAAAAGACCCTTTTTACACGGAAATGGTGCAAGAATGTTTAAATAATAAATCCACATGAAAAAAATCCAACTTAAATGCTTGTGATCAATGCTTTGATAACACGTTATCAGAGCCCACGTCGCATCGTGCGTGAAGATTAAAGAAACACAGGTGCAATGCACTGTGGTAATGAGTGATAAGCGAGGCTGACTGCTCCTATACAGCCAGCGCGGCTTGTTATCAATACATTGAGGGCAATGCTGATGCTATGCTCAACCAACCGATAGCTATCAACCAAGTCTGATGAACGGCCAACATCTGAAACTGCAGGCACACTACAGAAACAAAAAAGAAAACAAAGAGCTCTGGCTGAAAATCACATGAATGCAAGGCAGCAACCTGAATTACAGCTCCTCAGTTCACAGTGGCTGCATTTTTAAGCTTCGCGACATTGCGCGCCTATGTGCGAAGAATGTACCATGACCTGCTACGGCATTGCGAATTTCAGCCACCACTAGGCATTCGTTCAATTCGTTCAAAAGGTACCATAAAAGTCACCTTTATCAGAGAAAACCTCCGTAATTTTATAGAATCGTAGCTGTGAAGAGGGTAACCGAGAGCAGCTAAAAAAAGAGAGAGAATGAGGGTGCGTTACATAGACCTTATTGCAGCAGTGCACTCAGCAAAGAAAACTTTGTGGTAAAATCAGCCCCGATTGCAACATCTGCACGATCGCAATCTCTCGAAAGATAAGTGAAAGCCAGCTGCCTTAAGCACCGCTCCTATGGCTGCACATGCTTATGACTTGACACTCGGTGATGTAAAAAACACCAAATTGACCGCTGACACAGGACATGCCCCTTGTAAGTGCACAATACGATGAGCAACGTTGTGGCCTGTTCGCATGCGTGCAGTTTCCTTCCAACATGGCGGCAAGGAGGCAAGTGTATGGCTGCTCTGCGTTGCCGCGTGCGGTGCACAATTTGAACAATGTGCTTGCAAAAGCCACATGAAACTTGCACATTTTACCGCTGGTGCCAGCAGAAGCTCAATTTATCGGCCTGGTCTTCGTATGCAGAAACAGTACGAGTTCATTATATTGAAATTGCGGATAACCTTGCTTCGTTACAGAGAGCTGTTCTATGGACATCACATTGTTTATTATAAATCAAATACTTCATTATAACAAAAATTTTGTTATACTGAAGTTTGTTATATCAAGGCTTAACTGTACTAAGAAAGGCAATTTCAACAATGTCTAAATTTGCTGAACCAGATATCAAGTGATCATAAATTGATAACAGGCCGTCGAAGCCCCCATCACAAAAGCCGTACGTCAAGCGTGAAGTTTGAAGCTTATTGCATTTCTTTTGAAGTACATTGCATTTTTTGCACTTTTCAGGAGTCAGACAAATTGTCAAAGGGCTCCAAACTGTCCTAGTAGCATGAAAAAAACACTTCAAATGCAATTACAGGTAGCAATGACATTTCAAATTTATTAATAAAATCTCAAGTATCAACAGGCATAAGTATGTAATTTTGTATAATATGAAGTGATCACTTGATAATAAAATAAGCAATGTGATAAACTGATGAATATAACACATAATAGTTCACATTTTGTTACTGCATTGTGATGTGCCCTGAAAAAAAAAACGAGGGCACAATGCAATGCGCTAACAAGTGATAAAGGCACTTGCACCCATTCTGCCACTGTAGCTTGTTACCAAAACCACAGGTGCATGCCAGATCAAGAAGGTGACACTGATGGTATCATGTTCACCAAACCACTATAGCTATCAAC
This sequence comes from Hyalomma asiaticum, assembly GCA_013339685.2. NCBI lineage: Eukaryota > Metazoa > Arthropoda > Arachnida > Ixodida > Ixodidae > Hyalomma > Hyalomma asiaticum. Next base: position 89,616,873 of record CM023484.1, read on the forward strand.
TTAGTCCAATAAACGTGCGTAATCGAAAATTGTAGCACACCACAAAAACAAACAAGCAAGAAAGCTTCAGTCTGATATTGCACAAAACCACGGGGACAACCTCAATTAGAGCACCTGAGCTCAAGGCACGGCATGCGCTGAGCGGCAGCACAATATTACAAGACCGTAAGTCGATTCAAATGTTGGTCAACTCCCACAACAGTCCCCCCTCCCCCCCCCCGCTTCTGCCCCCCTTCATCCCCATATCGCATGAGAAAAGAAAAAAAACTGACTTTGCTTCTGACTGTAAGGCGACTCCCCAGTTTAGGCTTAAATTTCAGGAAATTGGGTCACCTTGCAATTCAGTAAATAGGGTACACTAATTGCAACGTGAAACAAAATCAAAGAACCCGTGGCAAAGCAGGTGTGCACAACCAGCGGATTGTTACAAGACATCACAAATTCAGCAGACGCATCACGCACACCTGCAGTCAGAGTACTAGACGGGACCCATCAGTCACGGCCTACAGTGGCACCTACTTGATGAGCCAGTGGTCTGGCGGAGTATAACTGCGCCGGCAGTCACGCTTGTACAGCACCATCAGCAGAGTGTGACACGAGCAGAACAGCTGGTTCGTATTCACAGTCTTCAAATCTGCACGGGGTAAAAACCAGGGAGGGAGCATTACTCGTGAGGTGTACGAAGAAAGCAGCTGTCGCATATGATTACGGTTTTTCAAGGTGACATTCAGAGAGAAATTGAGTTTTTGTTGAACTGATCCAAAATCCGGGTTATTTAGACGTGTGTAGTATAAAAAAGGTGCCTTCTTGAGGCCCTTGTGGTTGGCTAGGTGCCTCCTTTTCCTATCAGAGGCGAAAACACCCACTGTTATATACCTTCCAATCTTGTCACAATCCTTCAGGATCCTTGAAACAGTGCGCTTCGGAATGCCAAGCCTTTTCGCGATGGCAGTCTTTGACTCCTTGTCGTGTGTCACGTCTTCTGAGAACTTTCATTTTTGCACTTAAAGACAACGAATTATGTAGGCGCTTCTTAGCAGTTCCTACTACATTGCATGCACATTGAGAGCCACGCACTCAAAAAGCAGTGAACCGACGCCGGGCGAACCCACTGTACAAAATGGTGTCCACAAACAAAAGTTTGGAGTGCAACCACTGGATTGAATTGCATTCTTGACAGCAACAGTAACAGGGTCAATATGACGCTCAGTTTCAGTTACGTCTATCAGTGTTGCCTGCAAACTGGTGTTTTGATTGTCGAGCACAACTTAGCACTGATTTTGTAGGAAACCAATCAATTTTCTTTAGTTGTTTCTTTTAAGAGACATTTTCATTAACGCGAGTTTCACTTGGCGCACGTCCACCGTATATACTTTCGAGCTTTGGTAACTAGCTCGTGTTTAGGAGGCCCTATGGCCTAATTAACCACACATGAAAGCGGGAACAGGAGCAGGATACATCCTCACCAATGAGGCCATTCCAGACGAGGCGGAAGACAAACGTGTTGAGGAATGCCGAGATGGCCACCAGGTCATCCAGGGTGAAAGGTCGCTGCTGCTCGTACAACTCCAGGTCATCCAGAATGCTGCAAGGAGGGAACGAAGCAGTCATCAGTTGGCTCACTGGCTTCGATCACTAGAAGTTAAAACGGAAATACAAAAGCTGCATACAAAAGATAAAGCGCATAGTTTTGTAGAAAAGCCAATTCATATTAAAAAAAATTGTTTGGGCAGCAGCAACACGTTTGGTGTCCTAATGGCTCACCGAGGACAGAAGCTCCTTGTGGAGCTTTCAATCAACTGTAAGAATGAGTCGCAGAGGGGTTGGCACAGGCATGCCAAAAAATTTATGTGTGAAAAACAAAAATGCGAGAGAGAAAAGTAATAAAATAAGAAGGAATGTGGCAATGAAAAGAAAAAGAAAGGAAAGGAAATAAATGTAGGTACATGCACAGTAGCACTTAAATAAAAAGAGGGAAAGGAAACTTTCCTCTGAGAGGCTGATTGCAATTACACACACGCACGCACACACGCACACGCACGCACACACACACCACCAATACCAGGAGAAACGCTGCACTGTTTTGCCACGAATACCAGTGCAGCATTAGGTCCTGTATAATTCTTGCCTTTATCTTGGCATGTTCAAGCTGTGTTTTACTTGCAAGCATAATTGCAAGCCCAAGCATAATTCACCACTTATTAGACAGCAAAGGGGCACCCATCGGAACAATTTAAGCTGACATGGGCACCACACATGCTGCCAGCTTTGACAGTGCTATTCTCAGCATACGTAAAAGTTACTTGATGCCTATGCTTTCAAGGTAACCTATGTCATTAACTATGAAAGCCCAGTAGAATCTAAAGTACACACATGAAGCAAGTACTTATTTATGCCTGTAAGGCACTTACATTTGCTTGAGGATGCTCTAACTTTAAGCTTGTGGCAAGTCTCTACATATTATAGGAGTCGTGAAATGTTTTCCGAAGTTTTTACGAATAGTGTAGTCAAAACCCTGGTCTTCCAAACTATAATATACATTGTTTTGTTGCACTGCCTGTGCTTATTTACAGCAATAAAAACACGGTTTCGATTTCACAGTGCGTGCTGTCCTCAACTCTGCAGCTGACGTCATGTTAGTCGCCACCAGTCTCCAAGATTCGAGCTCTCTCAGAGGCCATGGAGAAACAAACCGTGCTCCAGCCTTGCTGCCATTTGGCGACACCACACAGGGTCCAACTAGTATTGCCTTACTTTCCAGGTTTCATATAAATCTTATTTTAGAGCAAAGGAAAGATAATGATATGTTTACATATCTAAACATCTTAAGGTGACGCCAGCGAATAGTGCCTATGCCAGCCTGTGGTGTCGCAGGGTCGTTTTGGGAGCACAAGAAAGCTAGGATTTGAAATGGGCATTATTAAATGTAGACTGACTATTGTGCAAGATTATTTCCAAATCACCATGTTGAATGCTTAGTGAAGGAGTAAAAATAACCACGTAGTTCCATATTCTTTCCACATCCCCTTTAATCTATGTGTAGCAAGAATGCGTGTAGTACTTGTGGTATCCAGCAGTTGTGCTTATACAACCTGGATGACGCTAGGCATGCACCTTATCGCATCAGCTGACACAGGCATCTGTATGCGAGCTCAACACAGACTACATATAATGCTGCTGTTCGAGGTACTGCCTGGTGCGGTTCCCTTTGCCGTTCTCAGGTGCCCCCAGTGTAGTTGGGCAGGGCATGGCAACAGATACAACACCATGCTTCCAGATTGGTATTTCAATGCGAGAATGTTGCTCACGTGACGAGGTGAGTGGCACAGTCGCAGAAGAGCACCAGCAACCGGAACTCGGGTCCGGTGGGCTTGGTCGTGAAGGCAAGCAGGTCGAGGAAGGCACGCACCCCGCTGGCGGGCCCAACACTGCGGATCAGCTGCCACAGCTGGCACAGCACCCACTCGTGGTGGCACAACCCTGCGGGAGTCCCGAGGCAGGCACACGCGCAAAAGGTAATACATTTATTTCACGGCAAAAATGTAAAGGGCACACCTCGAATTGACCCCCCCTCAGAGGATCCGTCACTATCACCGCGATATCGGACATTTTCCATTAGCACATTATGTTCAATAGTGACGGCACAGTTGAGCGTAAAAAAAAAAAAACAAGTATGCAGTACTGCACATAGTCCAGGGCTCCTCTATTCACAGCATGCAATGAAAGCCAAGCTCCTGTGTTTGGGCGGGCCGTCTCTCCAATGGGGCGGGGCACCCATCCTTGCAACGATACACCTAAGTGACCGAACGCGTGGAAACGGGAGTCAACTCATGCGTGCGCACCGCATGAAAAAATAGAATAAAAAAGGAAGCGAACAGCATGACAGCTAAATTAAAAAGAAAAATAAAGACACGGAAGCAGTACTGAGTGGCGGCACTGCCGGGGCCCAAGCCGCTGGGAATGCGTTGCGAGGTTCGGAGGAAAGAGGAAAGGACACGGCTGCAGCAGTGATAACCACGTCGACAGCTCAGGTGATGTAGGGGAGCCTACAAGGAAGTGGCGCCCATGCAGACAAGCCTCCTCCCTCCTTGTATTTAGCTGGCAGCCCTCTACGGAAGCAAGGCTGCCACCACAGCTATGCATGCACCATTTGTGATGACAATGCTTAGCACTTCGTCAATGTGGCAGCTCTGGGAGTAGATCCAACTGCTGCTGGCACTACAATTCGATATTTGAGAGGAAATTTCCAGGTTGTTTATAGGGGAAATTTGTTACATCCAGGGTGCTTTCTGTGGCGATTTTGTTAAACAAAGGTTACATATACATGTTCTTCAATGGAGTTACAGCAGGAATTTAAAAAGCTTTGCAATATCGAGGAATATGTTGTATCAAGGTTCATTATGGGCCGTTTTAACTGTGGTTTTTTTTAACTACAGTCAAATCTCGATAATTTGAAATAGAAGGGGCCCAAAAATTTGTTCAAATTAAAGGAAGCAAATCGAATGAAGGACCTGCCTGCAGTAGTGTACGTGCATTGAACTCGCACATGAGTGGAAAGTTCCAGAAGATTTACTCATAAACTACAGCGTACCGTCACTAACAGATGCACACTTTATTTACAGCAACTTAACATGCACCTTTTTTCCCCGCCAAAACAACTCCAAAAAGAGCCAGGCCTGCGCGGAACCGCAGGACAGTGACAGCGTAAGCTGGAGGAGCTACTTTCTTAGAGGCCACTTTAAACGCTTGAGGAAACTAGTGCAAGTAGAAGTGGTAGGTATCTCCTGCGCCATAACTTACCATTTTGCCAAGTAGGGAAGTACCACTACGCCATAATTACCAGTGCCTCCGTAATGGGTTCAGAGCTACAAAGCATGCAGCCCTGTGTTCTTTCAAATGATTCCTCGACCTCGTTAAACAATCCATTTTCGCGTCATGTAGCGGTGTATTACTATTTTTCAATGTAACATTACGTTTGTTAATGCGATTCCGCGGCAGACGTTATACCTGTTTAGGTCTTTTAGCGATGATTTTTCAACCGCAGGCATAGCTCAGTGGTAGAACGCTCGACTGCCACGCAGAGAGCCTGGGTTCGAATCCAGGCAGAGGACAAGTTGGAATACTCGGCGGTCCTGGTTATTTTTTCTAAAATTTGCAGCGATAGTGGTTACGGACACCGGCGGCGGCGGCGGACAACTACGGCGCAAAAGCGAACGTTTTTTGTGATCTCATAACAGCTTACGCTGTAAAACTGCCTCTGCTAAAATTAAACCAAAACCACATTCTGGCACTGGCGGACAGAGTCTCCTGCCAGAGTGGTCAGACGGAGTGCCATCACAAAATAGTGATGGAGCACATTTTGTTGCAAGTGCCTTCGTTTGACTGCTACTATGTGCGTCATATGCATGCCCAATGGTGATGAGCCACCTTCATTAGGAAGTACAGCAGAGACCACTTATAACGTAACCGCTTATAGTGCAGGACCGGCTATAATGCGGTTTTTTCTGACCCCCGTTTACGCTCCCATAGAACTTGATGTATACACATACCACTTATTGTGCAGCTCCGTGAAATGAAAGACCGTTTATAATGCGGCTGCTAGGGAAATCAGCGGACAACTGAGGTAGCGAGCAGGCTTCACAATGGAAGTGCGCTGCCCAAGAAGAGCGCTACGAATCGCCATGTAGGAGGAAAAAGCGCGAATGAACAAGGAGCAGAGGGAAGAAAAAAAAAATTTAAGAGAAAAGGCCGCGGCAGCAGCGCGTCGCAGGCACGCCCTGTGAGGATAGGATTCATAGGATTGCCAAGGCGACGGAGAATGCTGCTACGGCCATTTGTCAGCTCCTAAAGCGCGCTCCTCACGGAATGCGCACCCGCGATCGCATGTTGCCCGCATTACCGCTGTTTGTCTCAAGTTCTTTTCTTTTTATCATTTCACAAGCACTGCCCTTCATTCACCCCGCGAGCGCAATTTCTTGTGCAACCGATCCCTGTGTTGTCAAGGGCAAGCTTCCCGTATGGCGCACCGCCCGCGACTCCACAAACTAGGCCTAACGAGCGCTACCTTTTCAGTGCTGGCTGCAGATAAGGTGCCGTAGACGACTGTGGTTCATGGGGTCCGCGTTTAAAACGGGGACGAATCACTTCAACAACGGAAACGAAGACATGGATGGCAGGTGCACCACTCGAATGGTGGTTTGCGGTCACTACGTTTTTGCTGTCGCGCACGCATCAGAGAAAACGAAGGACAGTGCGTGCAGTAATCGGTTCCCGCTTCCGTGGGAAGTCCACCGGTTCCGTGGGAAGTCCGTATAAATGGCTACGTGTCGCTATAGCGCCTTTTCTTTTTCTTTTTTTTTTTTTTTTGCACAATGCGGCTGCGGACTGAAATCTTTGAAATATCCATTTTGTTTTCTTTTTTTTTTAGCGGGTGAAAGCAGCCCAGTCACACACTTCGAATGTCTAACACACGCCGCTGCCTGCTCGACAGTTTTTATACACGTGTAGACTTTGAAAAATGCTGTTTTGGTATATAGTGCGGTACTGCTTATAGTGCGAGTATTCGCGATTCCGGCAACTTACATTATAAGCGGTGTATGCTGTACAAGTCAAATGGGAGCTATTTTTCAAGACGAGGATAGCTGCACTGCATTCCTTCTGCACATGCAGGGCCTTCGATTGTAAGTAAACAAAGAAATGCAAGCAGCAGCTTGATGGCCAGAAAATATTTCTACACAATGAAAGTGGGAAAGTACCAGGACCTCCCAGCTCCCCGAGGCAGTTTTGTGCATATCAATTTTGCAAGGTAACTGATCTCATATTGGCACAAGATTGAGGCACATTCTAAGGTGTTCTTAAGTGGGAACCTGGCTTTAATATATTTTCAAAAAACTGCCCATGTCAAGCCTATAGCCGCTTAATAATACATACCCAACAGAAAGCATCAAAATCTATGATATCGCCATAAGCAGATGCGAGGATGCAGTGAACCACTGACACATTCGCACTTGCAAATGCACAGATTCCTTTCTAAACGCACCAGTCAGTATGTCCAGACGCAGTTGAGTCAGACCAGCAAGGGCGGTCTCAAAGAGGGCACAGGTCAGGGCCACTGCCGTGACCTCTGGACTTCCCAGCCGCCGGTACTGAACGCTGCACGTCCGACCCGACGACGCTCGCTCTAGGGCCTTCTTCAGCAGGCCTGCAATTGCAACAAAAAAAAAAAAAAAAAAAAAGGAAAGATACAGTGGTGCACAGTAAGTGAACTATGTTTGTGCTTGTTATTAAAACACTTCTGTGGAATGAAGGGGCTTTTTACTGGACACAACTGCAAAAAACAAAACAAAAAAAAGGGCCCATTAAACCCCAACTTCAGACCGTCAGGCTCAGTGGTTCAAGAGAACCTTGATGTAAGAAAAACACATAAAGATGAGCCTCGATATAAAGGCTCCAAGGAATTCATATCATCAAAATTACACCGCACCAAGTGAGAAAGATGAGAGTTCTTTTTACCATTTTTACGGCATATTTCCATGCCATTTCTTTTTCAAGGTCACTGTCTTTGGGACACATAAAAGTGTTTGCCTTAAAAACTAATACATAGCATACATTCACACGTGTCAGCCACAGCAAACAACTCACTGGAGGCGGTGGCACTGGCAGGAGAGCCGAGGACGTTGGTGGGCACATCGGGCTGTGGACTCTGGAACGTTGGCGCTTCGTTTGAGGAGTTGGAGTTGTCGTTCTGTGCCAGCATCTCTGCCAGCGGGCTGAACAGGACCTTGACCAGTGGGCCACACCAAAGCAGTTGTAGCTGCTGCTTCACAAAAGCCAGGGACTCATGCAGACTGCACAAGAACAGCAAGTCAAATGCTCAATGTGAACCATTCACACCAATCTAATGCAGTAAAAAGCCCCATCGATAACTGAGGGCAACAATGCACTGCAAAGATACACAGAGACTGACCATAAAAAGGAAACAGACATAAACTAAGCATACGTTAATGACTTTTATTCAATTGCCTTCGCACCACCCAAATGTGCATGCAATGATGGCGTCGCAATACCAACTAGCCCCAGGTGAAGCAGTATTGAACTACATTAATAAGCTCTCATTCGTTAACCCTTTGAAGGTTCTTGCCATATACAGTAAAACCTCGTTATAACGAACCTGAAGGGGGAGCGGTAATTACTTCGTTATAACCATTAGTTTGTTATAACCAATAACAATTTCATCTATAGGAATTTCAAGGGGAATTGCGATTACTTCGTTATATCCGATAGTTCGTTATATCCGGGTTCGTTATAACGAGGTTCTACTGTATGTACAGTGGTGGTTTTCTGTCCCGCAAGGTCTTTGCCGTACAGGTACGGTTTTGACCCTCCGTTTGAAATTTCACGTATAATGACGATGCATGCTCAATGGGAGGTGCTGCCACCTCTTAGGGCTTACAAAAAGCATTTTAAATTTGTTGCTACCTCCTTGCGGAGATAAGTGGAACCAATTTCTAGCTTTATCGCGTCGCGCCAGTCTGCGGCAACGCATTTTCGCGATTTCAGTTTCGCCGCGTGATGGCAACGGAGGTGCGCAAAACGTGATTTTTTTTCTGTGTCGGCACTCCCTTGCAGGGGCGGTGGAAGTTGATTTCTATCTTTATTGGCGATGCTGCTAGCTTGTTTATCACCGCAACTCACGAAGTATCCTCGCTCTCTTTGTTTACTGAGTTTCCGTCGAGTTCTTCCGATGCACGGCAAAGCGGCAATATGGCCAAACGCACTGCCGTTCTCTTGACACCAACTCTTCCAGACTCTGACTTTGCTCCATTCACTGAGTCTGAATTGGAAGACAGTTTTCTTCGTCTTTTTTTTTTTTTTTTCAGAAGAGGACAGCTCACCTTTAGACAACGAACTGCATTCAACTAGTTCAACCTCTGCCGAAGACATCCACACGCAGAGAAGATGTAGTGTGTGCCAACACAACTCATCGCTCTAAGAGAACAGACACGCATTTTAGGTGTGCAGAATGCAATAAGGTGCTGTGTGAAGACCCATGTTTCAAAGAATATCACACTCTGAAACACTAATGAACATTTTGCAATTATGAGTAATGCTGACACCAAAATAATGTTCTTAATTTTCTTTTACTATCTATTCCGACTTTATATATTTCGGACATTCAAGATTCACAATGAAGTAATTTGACCATCTGGGAAAGTTTTTTTAGCAAAAAAATTTCGACCCTCATGTCAATGAAGGGCCAAGAATGAATCCACCCCCCCCCACCCCACCCCATTTTCCTGAGAGCACTAATACCATTGCACCAGACTTCCACCACCATGGTGTCGGTGCTTCATATGTGCCCAGGAGCACCAGCACCAGCTGTACCTTTGGAACTCGCGCACATTTATAGCTCACACTGCCTCCCAAGATCGATCCACAAGAGATGTAGGACGTACTACACAACATAAAATGGTGAGGACAACTGACAGACAGACACAGTGCCTTTAGAAAGCATGGCGCGTGTGTAGGGAGGCTACATTCTCACCCGTGGTCGATGCTTTGGGCAAACCAGCCCAGAATTGGGTGCCAGTGGGTCAGGTTGGAACGCTTGTTCACCACGTACTTTTGACAGCTCTCCAGCAGCTTGGTGGACACATGCTGCACAAAGAAAACCCATCGCACTAAGCGCTCTATCCCAGTTACCAAGAACTAAGTGGACTGCCCTGCTCAGAACTACAAGTTTGCCTTCAAGCCAAATTGTTTGTGCATTCCAGCAAGCACACCCATAACTGATCCTATTATCACATACTAATAGACAGCTGTGGCAAAATATGCCACCCCTTTTAAATTTCCTCAGTAACGAGCTAGAGTTAACAATATTATGGGTGTGCTAATATTTGAATATCTTTCAAATAGCATTTGATATTTTGATTCACACTAACATTTTACTGCTCAAACTATTCACAGTTTGCAGCTAAGGGGCAAAATATGCTGCCTGGTCACAAGTGGCCCATTCCTGCATGTAGTATGCTTTGCTGCATCACACTTGCATACTGCAGTGAAGCTAACGCTTGCAAACTGCAGTGGCATGAACACTCGTTTACTGCAGCAAAGCTAACACATGTTCACTGCAGCAACGTTAACACTTGGGCATTACAAAGTTCATTCATATGCAAAATTCCTTGTTGGACAGCTTTTTAAAATTTGGATCTTCTTTTTCTAGGGATCACATTGTGTGGTCATAGACTTATATCGGCTCTACTGCAATATCAAGCCAGATAAAACATAAAGAAGTGAAACATACCACAAAGTCAAGCAGCCTTGAATTCAGGTTCTAAATGAGAGAGAGGAAAAAAGATAGAGGTCACTTACATTCTGCATTGTTTTATTGCAATTTTATACAAACAGCTTTAATCCTAGTAAGGTATGTGTTTAAGACCGTGCTGTTTCTCACTCACAGTGTACAATGTTAAATCTCTTGCAACACCATGAATGCAATGCAAATGTGTGTAGCACTGTTAATAGCCCACTTAAATAGCGACTGTTCTAATGTTAGGTCACCATCTGTCTGCAGTGTACACAGGGTTGCTCGCTTTTGGGTAAAAGACAATTTCACCCACTTGTTGCACATCAAATGTGATTTAGGGAAAATGGGTTCAACCAGATTTGTCCCCAAATTCTAATAGGCTGTAACTGCCTGTTTTTTATAGTACATGGAGTTTGCAGTGCACACCTGCTGTAGGTACATGACCTCAGGACAACAAAGTTACATCCTGTTGGCTTAAGTGAGCTTCGGTGATATTAGTTTAATTTCACAGGCAATGTGCAGCACTGTAGACTCTGTACAGCTCTCATTTGTAAATTTGAACTTGTAAACACAACCCCCCCCCCCCCCCCCATCCCAAAAAATACACCTGAATTTTGGAATAGTTCAAGTAAAAAACCAGATTTCTTCCCAAATATCACCTTAGAAAATAGCACCGTATTTTTAACCCCCCCCCCTCTGCAAATTTGAAAAATATAAAACCAGACAACAAACAACCCAAGTTTACATAATAATACTGTTCTGCTTGTTCACTAAACAAAAGGACACATGCTCTCCTGCCACCTTTCCATCACTAAGGCACTCGATTCTTCCGTCGGGTTGTCTGGGAATGACCCACAACACTAAAATTTAAATTTCAAGTTTTGAGTTCCCAAACCACAGGAACTTTACAAGGTGCAGGCGGAGTGCTGAGGGACTCCAAATTATTTTGACGTATACAGCACAAAAATAGAGAGCATTTGTAAACTTTACGAGAAATAACTGACACACATGCACCACTACAACGACGAAATACAATCGTGCTCAGGACAGAAAACAGTTGCAATGATCTAGACACAGACTGTCCTTTTTCACACGTGCAGTTTAAATGAACCCCTTTAGTGGCAATTGCACGTCACTGTAAGTACATGATCCAACAAGTTACTACTGGATATGTTCCAGCAGCTTAGTTATGAGGTGCAAGAGAGAGCCAACACGTGCCTCAATGTTGAGGTAGGCAAGATGCACGAGATTTGCAAGCAGGCACAGAGCGTAGTTCCCCTCGAGGGCGTTGAAGATGATGCGCATGTTCTGCTCCACCACCAGGATGTCCAGGCTCCGGCGGAACAGGCCGTGTGAATTCAGCAGCGTCACTGCCTGCGGCGTGCACCCACACATCAATAACGGTTATGCACACAAACTTTTTCGAGTATTTTACCATCACTGTGGTCAGCACCACTCCACCCACTGCAGGGCAAAGGCATCTCCCCTATTTCTCTCGTTAACCCCGCCCTTTGCTAGCTTGGCCCCAATATCTCTGCAAACTTCCTGATCTCGTTGCCCACCTAACTTTCTGCTGCCCCCTGCCATGCCTGCCTTCTCTTCAAACCCACTCTGTTAACATTAATAACGATCATTTAACTTCCCTTCTTGTTAACATGCCCCAAGCCCATTAATTCCTCTCAATTTTGATAAGGATGTTAACTTGTCCTGTGCCAACCGCAGTCATGTTCTTCCCACAAACTTCCTAATCACATCTAGCCACCTAACTTTTTTCAGCCATGCTCTCCTTCCACTGGAATTTCCCACCCATGCCCATTTCTTCTCGATTTCCACTAAGACTCTCGTGTGTTTGTTCCCTGCTTCCCTACTTCGCTCTATCCTTGTCCCTACACTAACATGAATTCATCGTAAAAGCCTGTTCATTGAAACATTAAACAGAATCAAGCTGATCGATATATTCATCAAATGACGACATAAATGCAAGCAATAAAGTGGACCCATCGCTTACCTCTGGTGCAATGTTCAGCAAGTGGTGTACAAGTGCAGGCACCGAGAGGATGTGCAACAGGAACAGGTTCATAAGGTCTTCCGAAAATTGACCAGTTATTAGAGGCCTGCAACAGGAAAACATGCGGGCCTTAATTGCAGTATTGTCCTCACACCTTGCAAGTGTTGAATGTTGCTGGCTACTGTCTGACCAAGTATACACAACCTGACTACCGTTTATCCACAACTACTACTAACCCACTGGTTTCGCCCCCATGACCCTGTGATTCCATATATCGGACCACAATGCAGCCCAGCATTAGGTTTTCATTAGAGGTGTGCGAATATTCGAAATTTCGAATAATTTTCTAATAGTGTTTGCTTTTCGATTTGATCTGCACTTGATTTTTACTATTTGAACTATTCGAAGTTGGTAACTAAGGGGCAAAATATGCCATGTCTCGTGACAAGCAGGCCCATTCCCGCATGTAGTGTGCTTCGCCGCATAACGCTCGCATATTGCACCGAATCCAACGCTCATGTACTGTGGCGAAGCTGACACCCGTGTACTACTGCAAAGTGAGCAACCGTGTACTGCGGCGAAGCTAGCACTCGTATTTTGCGGCAAAGTTAACACTCGTGTACGGCAACGAAGCTAACACTTGTGTACTGCAGCAAAGTCCACTTGCACACAGCAGTACAGAAATTTACACTGCCGTGCAGAAGCGCAGAAGTTAACACTTCTGTACTGCGGTGTGTAAGTATTTTGTCCATGCTTAGCAGTACATTTCTCTGCGATTTGATGTGGCATTATTAAAACAATATTTGAAAATTATTCAAAATATATTCGATTCGATTAGTACGTGACCCTTATTATTCGAATTCGCTTCGCACTCAATATTTTGCTATTCGCACAGCTCTAGTTTTCATCGTTAGGAGGAACAAAGCAATATGAAATGTTTTGATCTTGGCAACGGAAGCAATAAAATTTCAAAGTCAGTCTTGCAATGCACAAAACTATGTGATCGACAACCCTGCGATTGTAAGAGAAAAACTTGAACACCTACATACTAAGCAGTAGCAAGTCCCCAGGTACATAAACATGTTGGATGGTAGGCAAGTCTGGCTAGTGGCCCTTGTTTTTTCGATTTCAGCAAAGGTTTTGTTTATGCCAGAAAGCAGAAGCGTACAGGTAATTCTTGCAGACCGACAAACAATGAGCAGTTGGGGGGCTAAATGTGAAAGGTTCTGTCAAGCACCCGAAACATCAGATTACGCACCGCTATTACTGTAAAGAGTGATTGAACTGCACCTTGTTCATACAATTCCATAGCTCCAACTCCACTATTTAAGATTGATTGATTTGTGGGGTTTAACGTCCCAAAACCAGCTCTGATTATGAGAGACGCCGTAGTGGAGGTCTCTGGAAATTTCGACCACCTGGGTTTCTTTAACATGCACTGACATCGCTCAGCACATGGGCCTCAACATTTCGCCTCCATCGAAATGCAGCCGCCGCGGCCGGGATTCGATCCCGCGACCGTTGGATCAGCAGCCGAGTACCATAGCCATTAGACCACCGTGGTGGGGTGGCATTTAAGATTTACACATATCTATTGCTAACACAAAATCAGTGCATGATGTCAAAGGAGCCAAGGTAGCAACTCTGCTTCCTCGGAGGTGTCCCTATACCTGAGTGCCAGGTTGATTGTGGCCACAAGTGGCGCCCTCTTGAGGCTGGGCTTGGCCCTGGCCAGCCCTCTGAGCAGCAGGGCCTGCAGGGCGCCGTACAGGCAGCCCTTGCCCATCAGGTGGGAGGCCACACTGGCACACAGCTGGCTCAGCACAGGCCGCAGGGGCTCACCTGCGTGGCACCACGAACAAAGAGGTTGCTGCAGATGGCACACAGCATCTTGCTTCATGTGGCGTCGATACGGGGATCGCTGGCCTCCTGGTTAGCTCAATTGGCAGAGCAAAAGAGCCGTACAGGTGTCGGCCCGAGGTTCGAAGCCTGGACCAGGATGAATTTTTTTTTTCATCAACTAAGAAAGTCATTTCTCAGAAACCCATGTGGACTTCCTTGTAGCTTTGTGCTGCAAATGGGTGGACGCTAATTCTCCCTTTCGTAGACATTACTCCACTTAGCGGAATTCTGCAGAACTCATTTGCCATGTTCAAGATCTTGCGTAAGCATAAGTGATAAAGCTGAAATCTTCTCAAAAAGTAAACGCATTTAGCCACTGATCAGTTTTTATCGATAAATGACGAGCAAGCTGTTTTTATCACTGTACAGTGCAATTCGCTTGCTTTACTGGACACAGGTTTACGCAATAAGCAGTCTGACCTTCTGCACTTTGTGTTTCACATCCTTCATCATCACAACCACGTGGCAGTACACTGAGCATAAGTTCTTGCAGCACAGTCAGAATTCCAGTCCTTCGTAGTTTTCTGGCAAAAATGTTTTGACAATTGACAAATCCAGCAATGGACATTGGCAGACATCAAAATTTAACCAGAGAAGTTAGCCCACAACACTTGTCACTGTGAATGTGCTTAAAGGGCCACTAAACAGGCTCCTACTTCTTTTTTTTTAAACCGCCCAAACAAGCTAAATCATACAGAAGGTTGTGGCGATCACATTCTGCGAATATGACAGCGCTGCGCGTCAAACAGACGCCGTATTTCAAAAAACGATTCCTGCGCCTCTTTCCTGCGATTTACCAGTGGCCCTCGCATCCTAGGTGTTGTCACGTTCTACCGCGAACAACTTTGCGCAGTTGCAACTCGTTGATTGGTCGAAACCAGGTCTATGTCAGATCCTGTGGCCATCCCACCGGCGCGAGCGCAGGAGCAACCGGAACTGCAGCACAAACGTCAATGACGTTAATTGCTCACGTCGTGTCACGTGTCAAAAGTGGGCGGAGTCTCGACGGCACGCCGCGCCTACCCTGTCCTCGGCAGAGAAGGGTGGGGAGGCCAACCAAGAAAACGAAACCGACGCAAGCGGCCACTTAAACCCGTGTAACTTCTTTATTATTGCACCCATTCGCAAAATTCTTGCGGGAGCATGTTGACACATCACACAGGAGCGCAGTTGTATCTTTAAAACAAATTTTGGACATCGGGGTTGTTTAGAGGCCCTTTAAAAGAGCCTTTATGAAAGCACGTCCCCAATGACTCGTGGAACAGACTCCTTTAGGAATACCCAGGAGGCCCACTCACATGTCTTATCCTTCAGCACCTTCCAGGATGATGTACTCGTGAAGGTGACAAGCACGTGCAGGTGCAGCATGAGGGACTTGGCATCCTGAGGGCACTCCGGCTGCATTCATATTTGGCATTAGGGGGAGATATACGCGATACCTTTTCTAAATGTCGTCGCAAATAGCTCGTGGTAGTCATTGTACACAGCAAAACCTCACTGTAACAGAGTTCATCTAACACAACGATAGCTTCAATATACGTGCACAATAATTTTTTATAAACATATTTTGAAACACTGTTTTAATGAGAACACTATCTTATATTTACTTCATTGTAACTAATAATTCATTGTAATCCGTGTTCGTTATACAGGGTTAGAAATGTCGCACAAAGCAGCGCTAGCCCTGCCTTAGCACCTGCGTGCACTACTGTCAGTCTCGCAGGTTATTGCCGTTGTAAGGCACTGATGCTTGCTGCAGTCATTGCTCGCACAAATATAGTTGTGAATCGCTGGAGGCCATATATTGCCTTAAGTATGATACACCGAATCACTCAACAAAACGGACAATGTGGTAGCCATTAAGCATGGCTGAATTGATAAAGCACCGCATTTGTAATGTGGAGTGTAGCTTGGCAGATTATATTTACATATTAATCAAAAACTATGTTTATTTCACTTACATCCACACGTGCCCATTTACCAATATTGGTGCCACTGATAATAAAAGCCACCTGTTTTCTCCTGTTCATATTTATGCCCAGTTTTACCTGCTGATGGCCCAAACAGGTACAATACCTAACAATACTTTGTCGAACTCGTGTTCCACTAACTTTTTGCTGTCCCCTGCAGCCATTACAGATGGGCCCACTCACCCGGATCTCCTTGAGGTAGCCGCAACAGTTGCCTAGGATGCCCTTGAGTTGCTGGATCCACAGCACTGTATGTTCCTTGTTCAACGCTACCGACACGTAGCTCTCCTTTAAAAAAAAGAAAGAATAAGTAAATCGAGAGACAAGAGAGAGAAAGTGAACGAAGAAATGAAGATGCTGTGAGCACTCTTCACTGCATCTGATACGTGAATTCTGCCCTACACCTGTTGGGAAAACTACAGTGCAGTACATCTACTGTGAAAAACAATTTTTTATTTTTGACAGCTATAGCTTTGAAACACATTGTAATATGGCTTGGCTTTTGTGCACGCCTCATTTACACTGACACACAATGTGCAATATGTGCTTCCCAGAGCTGCAGTGCCGAGTCAGTGTTTGTTAAATTTTGCCCACAAGAATATGGCCACGGCACACATCATGGTGTGGCAGTGAAATGCTCACACCACTTCAAGATGACAGGCTCTCTGTCATACAACAATCTCCCTTGAATACAACATTCTCCCTTGAAGTAACACAAACCAATGTAGCAAATTCTTTCCACACACAAAAAGTAGGAGGTGCAGCTTATACAAAACTGCAACTCATACGTAGGAAAGTACAGTAAATGTCTAAGGATTGAATTAGCTTTCAGGTTTCTTCACTACCATTAAACTTTTAACCTTTGACATTCTTGCTTTCAGAATGGGTGCTACACAGCCTATTTAATGCATTCCAATCTCACTACAACAAAGTCCAGCGGCCTTGAAAGTAGCATCGTCATATCTAATAGTTCATAATAAATATATATTTGTAATATTGTTGTTACACCAATTATATTTATTTGCTCCATTATAATCAATAACACATAGTATCAGGGTATTACCGCAGATGCATGCAGGCACTCTATAAATGCACTTGTGGCTGTAAAGATGGAGGTCGCAGTTCCAGCATGCTCAAACTACTGACAGCCTTTGAACATGTAATATACAGGGGCCTTAAAGGAAGAGAAATGCAACAGCCATTGAAACCGGTGATTCAACATTAACTCACCTGTAATGTATCTGCATCCATGCTAGCAATGATATACCGGCATAACCTTTCAAATCTCTGCATTCAAGAAATGGACAACAAATTAGTACACGTACTAGCATAAGAAAACTGGAAACTACGCCTGCCTGACATGTTACAGGATATACATACAAGCTGTAAATAATCAAGACTCATAATTTTAAAGGTAGTCATGACAAATTCTCAATCCGTATGTTCCATGCTAACTAGGGGTGTGTAAATATTCAAATTTTCTAATAATTTTCGAACAGCATTTGTTACATTATTAGATTCGCACTCATCCGTTGCTATACGAACTATTCGAAGATTGCAAATAAGGAGCAAAATAGGTTGTCTCCTGACAAGTGGTCCCGCTTGCAGTATGCATCGCTGCATAACATTCATGTGCTGCGGCGAAGCTAACACTCGCGTACCGCGGCGACGCTAACACTCTAGTACCATGGCAATGCTAACACTCATTCACCACAACAAAGCTAGCACTCGTGTACTACGGCAAAGCTATGGCGGCAAAGCTAAGGCACGTGCACCACGGCGAAGCTAACGCTTGTGTACTGCGGCAGAGCCAAGACTCATGTACTGCGGCAAAGCTAACACATGTGTATTGTGGCAAAACTGACACTGGTGTTCTGCGCAGTACATAACATGTGCAACTGCGAAACACACCCTAGCTCAGTCTGAAGTTTCTCAGAATGGCAAATTAACACAGACAACAAACAAAACATATTCCTAGGGTTCAAACAGTTATCGCTTCTTATTTGCAAGATATGCAAAGCAAAAATTCTCACCAATCAATGTATACCCTGAATTAGACATGCAAATCCAGATATTTCTTTCCCACATGAAACACTTGTAAAGTCCTTTTGGAATTACCACACAAAGCTACAGGACTTTACTGGTAGCATATTGAACTCCTGTTTACCTGCACTTTGGATCTCTCAAATGCTACGCCACAGTGAATCCCACAAAAATTCATTTTCCTTAGTTTCCTTGGAACCATGAGAGTTGGTGGGAATATTGGGGTCATTAAAGCAATACTGTTTCGCAGATCATGTCAAGCTGGATGTTAAAAGATTAGTGCAAGCCATGGATATAAATCAGCGAAGTGTGCATCTCAAAATGTGGGTAGCTTGCACAGCAGCAATTCATTTCACTCCACTACAACACAGCCACCACACCACAAGTGGTAAAGAACACTAAAAAACTAACTGCCATGTGGTGAAGACTACCGTCCTCTTCTTTTCCTGGTGTCCAGCTTTTTTTCTTTTTGTTGCAAATAAAATGAAATAAAATCTGTGGCAACTCATTATCGAAGAGAACACAGCTGCACTACTTAAAGAACATGACACCATGTTCAAGTAGTTGTGGGATGCAATGTAAACAGTAACTAAACTTTCATGTCTTCAATGTAGCCTCACGGAAACAAGTTTTGTTTAGATCAAATAGCCTTTAAGTAATGCAGCCTAGCTACTACTGCTTGCGAAATTTGATTAACATCTCACTTGTACAGCATAGCCTTAGCAGTTTTCACATTACTAAATCCAACTCAACTGTGTATTCAGGTGACTGCTCTGGTCCTCTGGCTCGGCGCTGGCAGATGCCAGGTCAGCTTGCCATTGCAGCGAGAGACACTGTGTACCAACTGAACGTTTATGCAATCTCAGAGCGGCCACCTGCAGCACCATGGCGCAGCCAGCACGGGGAGCCACCATGTAACATCAGTGTGCAACATCAACAAATGGCTTTGTGGGCTTCGTTGCCTCATAGAGCTATATGTCAACTCTGAGATGTTTGATCGCAGCGATAGCTCTCTTATGCAACTTCACATAATTCACATTTGGGTAGAGTTATGTTTGAAGTGGGCCATATGTGGACAGTAGTGCCACATTCCAAAGCACTCGAGAGATTCGAAGCCACAGTGGTGAGAAAGGTGAACAGCGGCATGTCGCCGGCTCTGTCACGTAGGACAGGCATGCTTCATTTACACCATTCCTCTTCACTTCACAAGGCCAGAAATCTACCTTAGCTTCACTTCAAGGCAACGAGAAAGCTGCTGCATGTGTTAATGCATGACATGAGCACAAATGGTGATCACATTTGTGTTGGCAAAAGTGTGGACGAAATGCGCTCAGTTGTGAATGGCAGCAATGACAGCATCTACCTCACCAGGCCTAATGCTCGGACTTGTCGGTAATGTTGAGCTGTTGCAATGTATTCGTCGTTCTTGGCTGTGTAGGTATGTACACAATGTCATTACAGAACGAATCAAGGCAGTGAAAAGTTTTGTGCTTAATGACGATGCTCCAAAGCCTTCAGAGTGTGGATGCAGAGGCGGCAACGAATGAGGGCAGAGCATACATCCTTATCACTTGTTCGCCCTATCTGTTCTGAACTGCCCAATATATGCCGCATCATAGTCTCACAATATTAAAGGACTGCAGCCGCACATAGGATCGGACAGCGAATCGTACCTTCCACATGCATGAAATGCCCCAAACACAATAAAAAAAAATGTGCACGATGTTTCAAAGCAGCAGCCCATGTCACATGACCTAACTTCTCAGCCAGATCATGCCGACACCCTCAATTCAACGTCAGAGTGGTCTGGAGCACTGTAGGTCGAATGCTGATGCTTTGAAAGAGCCATATGAACATAGTTCGAGTGCTCAACTTCTATTAAGTGAACACATAGCCACTTTTCAGAGCACTCTGAAATGCTCGAAAACTATCATCTAAATAAGCCATAACTGTAGCATGTGTTAAGAAAATCGATTCCAAGACTCAAGTTTCAAAAACGAATATTTTGCAGACTGTACCTCCTTGTCAACCTTGGGATGGAATGTAAAGAGGAACTTTCTGGTAGCGTGAAACACATCCAGGGCTGCACAGAATGAAAAAGAGCAAAAGGTGATTAGTTGCAAATGCAATTCAAGTAGCCCAAGTGCTCATAACTCTCAAGAGCTCTCAAGGCATTCTCGGCTCATAAGGACGTGACATAATTAGATACACTCAGGATGCTTTAAGGTGAGCACCTGGAAACTGCATGAACCCTGCCTATAACAATTCCACAAAGAAATACATGACCTATGGTTTGCAGTAAAAATTCTTTGCTGCCAGTACCTTAGCGAGGTTCCTTGCTATTACTGCTGCTTCAAAGGACCCTGTGACACATTTCCGAGTAATCGTTGAGTGACACAATTAAAGGAGCTTACTGCCTTACGAATTGCCTACTGCAAAACTTTTTAAAATCCGTTAGGTGTGAATGGAGTTGTAGCACTAAGTTAGAGTGGAGCTCAACCGTATGAGCGTGTTTACTCTCCTTCTGTCCCAAAGAGTGTGCTACAAGCTACACAGAGGGAGAGATGAAAAGGTGCCAGAAGCTAAGCCAGTACATGACATAGCCTTGAGCATTTTCTCTTTTCTTCCTTTTAACATACAGTTGAACCCCTCAATAACGAAATCCGTGGAAGAAACAAAGAAGTTGGCTGCTGTGAGAATTTTGTTGTTGTGAAATAAGGCAGTGCAAAGTGAAAATTATCGAAAAGCAAAACATTACGGTAAATATTTTGTTAGCCTGCTTTGCCGAGCCTTGCTCTACACTATTCAGGGCTTCATTACTGATAGCAACTTTAGTAAATCGTAATTGGGATGAGTTCACGATTTAGGCTTCATGCATAGAGTGGCATGCACCACTTGCCGCACAGTATGCCTGCTGCGGCGACCACTTTTATCCCATGAGGGTCACCACATTTCTCTTATCTAACACATACACAGTTTTCATGAGTTCACAGTTAGAAGGCACAAAAGTACTGCAGGCGTATTTTTGAGGTCCGGGTAATCTTCTGTTTCTGGCCCACAAGAACTTTCCCTAGCAAGCTTTCATGACAGCATGTGGGCTCACTAACTTTCCAAATCACTGTTTGCATTACTTACGGTCGCAGGCCTCGGGCACGCAAAGAAAGCGTGGCGCAGCTATCTCTAGAACGAAAAATTATTTTCCTGTGACGAGAGCGTGATAATAAAGGCGGCGCATGACCATGTGCACTTGATACGAATACGACGTACAGAGATCAAGTCAAGTGCAAAGTGAACCACTGCAAACTCACCGCAAATGTCCTCTGTCACCATTTTGAGATGGCATCTATACTGTACACTGCATCCAACCGATCCGACGGGAAATTCTTACCAACGTTGTGAATGTGGTTTTAGTTTCATACTTGATTTAAGTGCGCAGGCAGCTTTCCGAAGAAAGGTATAGGCTATATATTTCGAGTCAACTCGCCAAATGCGCTCCACAAGTCATGGTGTGGCAGGGCGAGATTCCGATTGCAGAAAGAATGCAGCGTGCTGAATATCAAGCTGTACGAGGGGGTACACGACGGCCAACGAACATGCTGGTGCAATTTATTGCAACAAGTATGTGTTATTGGATCGCCGCCAGAAGGCCGTTGAGAAGATATTCTAGGGGACGCTGATGATGTGATAGTGTTGTGCATGGCGCACACTGGTGCTAGCCTGGGCCAGGACTTTGCTAGAAGCGCGGCTAGGTGCAGTGGCCCTGAACTAGCCAGCCTGGACTGAGATGAGGCCATCTCCCACGGTGTGATATGCAGCGCATCGTAACACGCACCGGCAATAACTCAAAAGCACCTTGTCACCGCTCGCTGCACAGCAGAGCCATTTACTTTGCAATGTAATGTCACAGGACATGCATGGCCACGCTTCAATGCACACTACTAAGCTGCACACCATGGCTCTTTGCATTATATGCAAATAATGTAATCCCACAAATAATCAACGGTTATGTGCACTGATCTTAGCTGTTTATGGCTTTGTACACCACCATTCACATTTTATCCTTGACCCTGAGTCCTGCTTACTAACCCAGGCTGACCATAAACCACGTGTTTGGCGCTCTTTGGCCATAGTGGCCCTTGCGCCAGAAACATCTACCACTAGCTAACTAACATCTACAGTAAATGTCTCTTAAGAGAAACCCTGTCAAGATGAATTTTTGGACACAACTAACAATGCAGAAGCATTTGATTGGTTTTCTATAGACTAAACATAAAAAAAAAAAATCTGCTTAATACCGTAGGTGTGTTCTAGTTCAGGTCTAGTTAAACATCCTTGCCAAGCATTACATCACAGTGAAGGGCCCTATGACAGGCCCCGGCACCCATCCCGTTCCATACCTGACGTGGCAAGAGGGGTGCTGGCTTCTTCCCCTTCGCCATCCCTGAGGACGGAGTCAAATTCTTGCCGGAACTCTCTCCGTAGGCGCTGCCGGACCAGGAAGCCTCTGATAACAGCCTGCCGAGGCAAGATTGAAGAAAAAGTCTCACAAATGTGCTGCCATTTTCTTGAGTGATTGATTTGTGCAGTTTTATGTTCCAAAACCACCTATGGATACGAGAGACGCCAAAGTGGAAGTCTCCGGAAATTTTGACCACCTGGGGTTCCTTAATGTGCACTGACATTGCACAGTGCACGGCCATCAACGCTTCGCCTTGATTGAAATGCAGCCACCACATCCGGGATTCAATCCCACGACCCTCGGATCAGCAGCCGAGTACCATAGCCACTAGACCACCTTGGTAGGGCGCTGCCATTTTCTTCATTACGTTGTGGAGGGTATTGATTCCAGCATATACTTTTGGCGTTTTAAGAGTAAATGTCTAATAGTGGACTCTACTAAGCAAGAAGCTCATGTACACCTGAACCCCATTGTAATGTAACAGACCATAACAAAAATCTAATTCCCCTTGAAATCCCCATAAACATACATGCATTCGAAATCTCATTTTAACAAAGTTAAATTGACCTTTCAATAAATATAACAAACTAAACTAGTCTCCAAAACCAAAAGCCCTCACACATTTGTGCAAGCAAGAATTTTCCACTGTGTTTGATGGCCGTATAATGCAGCGATCTCAAACTTCCGCACACCTATCAAACGACCGAGCATAGACGCATGCAAGCAGTGGTGCACACCATATTTGTACAGCTGCCCTCCTCCATGCTACTCCAGTCAACACACCATTCCACTCCAGCCTTTTTATTCTCTTGCTGTGACCTGCTGAGCAGGACAGCACTAAGTGTTGTAGGGGCATAGCCTCTGAGATTGCAGCAATCTTGGAGTTCATGCTTAACTGCGCAGTGGTACTGCCTGCAGTAGTGGTACAAGGGGGAAACACAATAGTGCACCATCGCTTGCTTGCACCGGTGACAAATGACTAGGCCATCTATTCTTTCATTGCAGCCGCATGCAAACGCGACAAAACGCTGATGCGACAGTACGTGGATTCCGAGAGTGTATCAGCAACTTAGCGACCATGGGAACCGCAAGCAGGCAAGCCAAGCTGATGCGGCAAGACCCATTGGCTTACACATTGTGTGGTGTAGTGGGATGGATCAGCAGCCAAGAAAACATGCTGGGTTATCAGCCATATGCTGTATGTTTACGACAGACAATTTCGCCGTCTACAAATCAATGTTGTTTTTGTAGTTTCGAGGCAATGTGGACGAGCCATATGCTAAACAGAAGCAAAAGGCAATCACTTTTAAACAGGACACAACCACCATAAGAGCTGTCACACTAGGTGCAGGATCATACAGCACAGACGCTGCAGATTTCTTTTTTGCTACTATTATGAAACTCCATTGCACGCACGGTTCTATAGCATTACTTCTGGCTACAATACAGTTGTCTTTTCACATTAAAGCTTTTGTACCCAAATGGCAGGCACTGCAAATAACAGCAGTAACGTTTATAATGAAATAATGGATATAATGAAGTAATTGTACGTTTCCCTTCAAATGTTTATAATGAGGCTCGAGTGTAAATTAATTACCGTCTACTGCACTGCCTCAGTAAACATCCGATATTTTTTTTTGCTTAGTTACTCTCTCGCCATTAATCTAGTTCTTCAACCAGTGTAGAGCTTCTTCTATAACTAGATTGCACTGGTTTTCCTAGGCTTGTTATACCCACGAAGCTTGAGTGAACTTATGCGATCGGCTAAGGGAGCACAGTTCCAGCGTTCCTTCAGTGGCACCAGGCCACGTTAGCCTGCACTGCCAGAACAGTCGCTGCACTCCAAACTTTCAGGGCTGTCTCAGTAAAATGTCACTGAGACCCTACTGATACAAGAAGTCCTTGATGCCTTGAAGATGGCTAGGCTAGGCACCATGTGTGTTAGCAGGCCTTTGATGGCCTTACTATAGAATCGTGGCAATTTGGGTGTTGGTTGTGCGTCACAAATTATTTGTAGTGCAAGAAACACTTACACACATGTGTGTTCACATGCATTACAGTGTGTGGTGCTTAATAAATCTTTGTTGGTGCTCCACCATGGTGGCGCAGTGGCTATGGTACTCACCTGCTGATCAGAGAGCCGTGGGATTGAACTCCAGCCACGTCGGCTGCGTTTCAATAAGGGGCGAAATGTTGAGGCCCGTGTACTGTGCGATGTCAGTGCACGTTAAACAATCCCAGGTGGTCGAAATTTCTGAAGCCTTCCACTACAGTGCCTCTCATTATCAAATTGTGGTTTTGGGATGTGAAAATCCAGAGGTCAATCAATCAATCAACCTTTGTTGGTAGTTAGTGGTCGTTGTCTTCTTTTGCATAAGTGTTCCTTGCGCTACAAACAGCTTCTTAACCCAGAACTAAGTTGATTTTCTTAACACTTGACATGGCACGTTTCCACGCACTAGTTGTGCATATGAAGTGATAGTGCTTGTATGGCTAACTATTGTATCAATGTCCTATCTTTTCTCCTTCCTTTTGTTATACACTGTGCAACTACACATTACATGGTTCAGTTAAGTATAACCCTTGCTATAAGTAAGCATTTGCTCCGTGTTTTTCATTTACTAGTATTACATCTATTCCGCTGCTGTTCATATTTTCGTGTGTCATATCAACATGGCCAAGTATCCACTTCAGCAGATTCTCACAAGAGTTTACAGGGTTTTTACCTCACTTAAAACAAATAAATAGTGTGCAGGAGATGTTATATCAGTATTACAACTTCGATAATACTACATAGGTTTTTATATGCCGAAACTAAGATAAGATTATGGAGCACACGGAAATGGCGGGCTCCAAAAACTTTGAACACCTGGGTGTTCTTTTTTTAACATGTACTGAAAATACACAGTACGTGAACCTCTACTATGGCAGGAATCGAACCCGTGTATTTCACGCTGGCAGCAAAAAAGCATAATCACAAGACCAGCACAGTGGACTATGCTACTACTAATACTACTAACTACAACTACTACAAATAATAAACCGGGCAACAAAGAGAACTTTGCCAACTGAAACCTAAAAGAAGGGGTTGACGCATGCCTTGAAGAGCCTACCTGGATGGCAGAGGCTGCCTGGTCCCGCCGGCGCTCATGAGCTCGCTCGATACGTGCCGCCTTGGCCTGCTCTAGAAACTGCTCCTTGGAGGCAGACTTGGGCTGACTGGCAAACATGGTGGCCCCTGAAATACTGGGTGAACGTAATGAGAAGGGAAAAGGGATTGCAGAACAGTAAGAGCACATTCACAATCAATATTGATGGGGGCTGCGTGACCAACCACGACGGGTCGCCAAGCAGCACAGCAACTGACACTCATGCCAAAGTATCTTACAGGGCCCTCGTGGGAAGGAGACCGGAAGTGATGTTTTCCACCCATTCGAAAACACTTCCAG
Source organism: Hyalomma asiaticum (assembly GCA_013339685.2). Classification (NCBI taxonomy): domain Eukaryota; kingdom Metazoa; phylum Arthropoda; class Arachnida; order Ixodida; family Ixodidae; genus Hyalomma; species Hyalomma asiaticum. The sequence continues at coordinate 89,643,010 of CM023484.1, forward strand.
ACTCCTTCCACACTTGGTACTGCATGAAGTGTGAATCGAGAGCCACGCCGCTACCTTGTGGAATCTGTGAATATTTCACACAGCACAGAGGTATAGGAAGTTCAATGGTAGGGTGGGAATTACTGAAGATACTATACCTTGACGAGCGTTGCACTTCCCAAAGCGAACAATGCAGAACATGACGAGGTGGTGTGCATGACAGGACACGTCATGTTGTCTAGTCTGTTTCGTGGTAATGAGATTTGATGAAGCCTCAAACATTGTACAATGATCTAATTTGCACACTGTTTCCATCAACCCTTATGTTCTGGCATAATAATGAGAAAAATTTAATTTTGCTTTACAGTAGTTTACCTCTTTTTATAGCTTTTTAAGAGTGTATATTTGCCGAGCAGTTTGACAGATGATTCCCGCTGTCCTGAGGGCAAGAGAGTGCTCATTTCACGATAGTATGCTTTACAAGAGAATTTGCAAGCTCTTATATGAGACAGCATGTAGGAACTACACAGTAGAGGTATACACTACATTAAAAAAATAAACAGTCCTGAAACTGGAAGCATCTGGCTGATGTATGCACACAAAGCCCGTAGGGTCAACTTGATAGTACCTGCGATGATGTCTCTCCTTTTTTTGTTTTTGCTGTTACTCACGATGGAAATGTCTGCATATTTTATAGCCCCATAATAAACAAAAAACATTTTTTTTTCAGTATAATTTATACACAGCTGCTTTTTTATTCATAAAATTCTTCCCAACTAATGAGGCATTTTACTTATGGCTATTGTAACTACAATTGAATCACTTCCTGAGGTTTTACATCCCAAAACCACGATTTCATTATGACAGATGATGTAGTGGAGGGCTCCGGAAATTTCGACCATTTTGGGCTTTTTAAAGAGCACTGACATCGCACAGTGCATGATAACTACAACTGGAAGTCAGCAAGCAAGAATAAATGGAGGCGGAGTAATTGTGTGCATTATTACGCGCAGAGACGAAGCTTTGAAAATGAAATGCTATGAAAAAAAAGCAAAAAAAATGCTATGAGCAAAAAATACGCAGCCAAGTTGATCAAACTACACCTCAGTTATTCCGTTATTCTTACCGAGACTTACATCAGATTATTCAAATATTTACTATACCCAATTACTCTTCAGTATCACTCCATCAGTATTCTGGGTAATGAAGCTGAAGTACAGCTCTACTTTGTAGAAGAGAAATGCTCAATTTTAACATCACTTTTGAGATCCATGACTGGGATGTTGAAATCTCAAAAGAGCCTCTCAGGCGCTGCAAAAAAAGCAAAAGATGAAAAACCTGAAATCTGAAAACAAAAATAATACCCATTTTGACCCAAATTACTTCCTGCTCTCCCTGACCTAGCCATGCATCTACAACATGTTTCACAAAACATCTGTGCTATTATATATATACACTACACTACACACACACACACACACACACACACACACACACACACACACACACACACAACAATGACCCAAGTGCACCTGCATTATCTTGACGTGCTATCCCTCCCTGCCACTCGAAGCAGTACAACCAAGCACTTTAATCGGCTTGCTCAACTCTGCAGCACATTTATGCCAGAAGTGCTGCAGCGAAAGGAAACAAATATTAACACAACATACTTTTTTTTTTAATTTTTGATCAGCTACATCAAGCTGCTCAGAAATCTCTTTCCTCTAGAACTACACAGAGACACACAGAGAATTACACACAGAGAACGACACAGAGCACCGTACAGTGGGATGTCAGTGGCTTTTGCTGTTTCAAAAGACAAGTGAAAGAAATCAAGAGAACTGGGTAAACTTTTTCTGGAAAACTCCCACGACAGATTCAATGGGATGAGTGAATGTCTGATAAGGGTGGCTTTCATGTGGGGCTAAAAAAAAAAACGGCAAAATAAAAACAGCCGTCACTTGACACACTAGCAAGACCAGCTTCGGGACATCAAAACGGCACCTGCAGCCTAGACATCGGACGAATTTAATTTGCAGCTGCTCATCTTTAAGGCACCACATTACAAATTAGCCGGGAGACTCTACCCTTATAGAAGTCACCGACAGCCACTTGTGTGTGGCTTCAATGTTCAGCATGGATGTACTAACACCAACATATCTCCCCTTCAGCCCCCCCTTCGCTTGAAAGTATCTCCGCACTCCCGGAAATGAAAGAGAAGTGTTCCAGTCCAGGGCCAATGTCCTCAAATAATATTTCCCGTTAATTACCATTTATTCCCCCCTCCCCCCCACCCCAAAAGAAAAGCACTCCACCATATTAAACTTCTCTAGATTAAAAAATTCTAAGAAAGCTTAGTCGAATGACTAGTTCAACTAATGTAAGCTGTCTGCTTACTAACATTATGAAACACAGTACTGCTAGCACCGTGGCACAACAGCTAAAAAGTGCACATAACCCTACAATTTTCAGGGCCCCAATGTCTGTTGGATTAATTAGGTAGATTAAATAAACGATTCCTTGATTTCTGAGGCTTTACATCCCAAAACTACGATACGATTATGAGAGGCACCATAGTGGAAGGATCTGGAAATTCCGACCACCTGTGGTTCTTTAACGTGCACTTACATTAAAGATGCACAAAGACACCCTTATCAGAAATGTGCTTGTCCTATTGAATCTGTTGGAGTTTTCCAGAACAGATTTACCAGGTTCTCTTTATTTTTTCCACTGTTCTATGAAACAGTGGGGACATCATGCTGTATGCATGATGCTGCCCATCAAATTTCTTGTCTCTGTGTACACGGACGTCAACATTTCACCACTATCAAAATGCAGCCGCCCCAGCCAGAATTCGATACTGCGACCCTCATATCAGCAGCCGAGTGCCACAGGCACTAGACCACCGTGGCGAGGCAGGTTAAATAAACAACCCCTTGCTGCATTCCCTAGCCCTATAACCGTGCCTTTTTTTCGCACACAACAAAGATAAGACAACTATGTTTGTGATCTAGTCTTTCCTCTACGTCCAGTGCTACCAAGTGGCATAAAAAGGAAGGAGCATGCAGTTCTGAACCTCAAATTTCTTTCAATCTCCAACTAGTGTTTTACATCATTATTTATTTTTATTATTTTTTTGTCCAGAGATAAGGCAGTCTGCAATGCAAAATCTGAAATTCTATATTCCCATTTTTCATTTAATGGTGCACTTTGTGATGTACCAGTGGGCAGCACCAGATTTTCACATATTTTTAAAGAGCAACTACATTCCAGTGCTCTATGTGGATACAATTACGAATCATACTGTACCTTTATGCTCTGGATTAACTGCACCAACCTAGGGTTCTTTGATGTGCACCTAAATCTACACACATGCATGTTTCTTACATTCCATGCTATTTAACTGCCACTGTCATCACCACGAATCAAACCATGAGCATCCTCAAGCTTAGCAGTACCATGGCGGGTAAGCTGGCAGGTTCACATCACAAAGATCAGGTGAGTCATGGCAAAATAAAGTCTGCCACTACAATTTAAAAGGTGGCAGATATGAATGAAGGCGACTTTCATCTTCAGCACTGAAGCAAAGAAAGAAAAGAAAGAAAGGAATGGGGAGATGCACTCCTTTTGCTGATACTTCCATATTTTTTTTCTCTCTCTCTCTTTATCATGTAACTTTGAAGGCGGATATGCTCCTGGCTACATGCTTTTGCATCTAAGCCACAATTACAGTGAAAAATGAGCTGCCCACTGCATGCACGGGTAATATCTCGAGTAAAGTTTCCTTTGTGCTTTGACTATTGTATTAAAAGCGTCATGCTGTTGTAAGATTTGATGTATGGCGCAATGATCTACTAGCGATGATCGAGACAAGACAGCGATCCAAGGATCGCGTCGAATAAACCTTGACACACACAGTGTACCCGCACGCACACAAGTTACAAAGCTAAGCAAACCGCAAGTGTCAAGCGCAACTGTCGCCGCAAGTACGTGCAGCAGGCGTTAAACGTAACGTTCAGGAAGAGCAACGCATCCGCGTGTACAGTACGTGTACTACACACGAGACCGCAGACAAGACGAAGCCTTCCTGTTTTCTTCATATCCTGCATGGGTTATGCTCGTGCGGCATTGTGAAACTTTTTTGTCTGCGAATACAGGCACTTGGAGCCCCTTTTCATTCATCGCAATTCTCCACGACACGCACCACGGCGCGCAGCTTTCTTTTGAAGCTTTTTAAGAGGAGCGCGGCGGAGAACATCGCATGCCTCGCTGGCCGTGAAAGAAATGACATGGTCAAGGCTGCTTTATGTCGGAAAACCTTCGGGTTAGGTTCTTTTTTTCCCCTCATACGTCATCATAATGCCGCAAGTCGATTACGATCTCACGAGCGGCGATAAAAGACAAGGGCGCAACCCGAAACGCGCGTGTGGCAACGTCAAACTGCCGTTCGCCCCGCTTTCGGTTATCGCTACACTCGACTCGGCGGCGCGGGAAAAAACCCTGTTCCGCAGGTAGTAAACAGTGGCGTGTGTATCAGTTTAACGCATCTTAGCGCGCAAGGAGACGTACAACGAGCCACTGGTAGTTACAGTTGCTTCTGTTGCCGTCGGCCACGGGTCAATATTTACATGGTAACAGCCGCTAGAGCGAGCGTGAGCGTCGTAGCACACAACACAAGTAGTACCTGTGCTCAGCTGAGATCACGTCGGGCCTGCCACGGACCTCCCGTCAGCCGGGCACATCGCAAGGGAAGGGTGGCTTTGTTCGGCGAGTTTGTGCCGCCCCCGTTGAATAGATGACAGCTTTGAATGCTTCGGAAACTTGCAGTCGAGCGACGTACTCGCCAAAGTTGCACAAACTAAACTTGAAGCCACTGATCCGATGTGCAGACGGATGGCTCGTCGCCCGTCGGGTTAGCAACGCAGCAAATTCACTATGCGGTTTTAAATTCCTGCAAATAAAAAATAACAAAGCGCATATCGCTTTTTCAAATCATTGCAACAATATTTGTTAGTTACATATAATTTTACCTTTAAGTTTAAATTTCTTAAGTAATCTGCGGGCCTTTAATATGTCAGCCCCCAGCGCTTGAGCGTGGTTGAAGCATGCGTTCTTGTTTTGGTTGAGTACTGCTGTCACTTCACATGCGATATGTCTCGAATTGTTGTGAAAAACCTTCCCAAAAAGGTAGGATCTCGGCTTAAAAATTTCCTGCTCTACTTGTGTTCCTTCCTGTGACGCTTTCCTATCGTTGAACTGCAGATCAAAGAAGAACGGCTACGGGAGTTCTTCTCTGCGAAAGGAACGGTGACCGATCTGCAACTGAAGTACACGAAAGGAGGTGTCTTCCGACGCTTCGCCTTCGTGGGATTCAAAGATGAGGCCCAGGCCGCTGCAGCTAAGGAGTACTTCAACAATACGTACTTGGACACTTCCAAGCTTCAGGTGAGTTGCTTGTGACGGTCGCACTCCCGAGTCCAGCATATGATATGCCGCGATTCTGGTGTCCTGTGAACATCCCATGGCTGTTGTGTTCGATAACTGTGAGCTGGGCATTGAACACCTCCTAAACGTAGAGCGCGTCGGTATGCATATGTGTATCTGAAATGCTAGATGAACTATGCTTAGCATTGGAAAAGCTGAAATGTGAAACTGCGTCATTGCTCTAGAATGCTTGATTCCTAGCTGAAGCGACCGCGAGAACCGTGAAATACAATTGGCGAAGTGCGAAAATGCACATGCAAAGGGAAACCGCTGTTGCTTTAGTGATTATTTACTCTCAGGCCCATATCCGTTTGTAACCAAAAGCAGTGGAAAATGTATGTTCTAGAAACCAGGGTAGCTTGTACTTTTTGGACCTATTTGCGCTGGTGTTACTGAATAAAAGGTCAAACCAGAACATGGAAGACTCTTTGCCACAGAGTTTAGGTTAGGATATGTTTGTGGACTCCAATGCTGTCACAGTACCAGCATCAAATGCGCCCTGTCGTTCATAATCGTCACCAGTCAACCAGTTCAGTCCTTGCACATGCATAATGTGTTGACTTCCTGATGACTTTCACATGCTCTTAATAACAAGTACCCATACCCCCGCCCAGTCTTGTTCTGCAGTCAAAGTAAGACGCCTTGTAGAGGACACTACTGAAACAAGTTTGACAATGCATACGTGGGTTTAAACTAGTTTTAGTACCATAAGGACACAGAGACATGTGCATTTCACTTGTTGCACTCTTTGTGAGGCATTAGAACAGCAAAAACACCTCACAGTGCCACTAGCTCATAAAGTCCATTTGAATTTCCTGCACCACCTGAATTAGTTCACGAGGTGCTGCGCTGGGCCATTCATTTCAACAATGCAGCATGATTTTCTTGCACCTTCTGAGCTGACAGGGCTTGATGCAGGTGTTGGGGCGCACACTAGCAACGCAGCAGACAGCACACCATTTTAGTGGAACACCACACTCGTGCATCTGCCTTTTCAGTGCAACATGCAACATGTTTGCATTGTTGAGCCTGGCCACGCATGTACTGTTCACAACTTCTCAAACTTCTGTGGACGGTGCACATTAAGCAGACAAAAGTGAAGCCTGTGCCGTGCTCGCACATCGCTGTTGATCTCTTGTGTTGCACTGTACCTGTCCTGCCGGACTGCAGCTACAAAAATTTTTTAAACTGCTTGTACAGCGCAGTGAACTAGTTTAAAAGGGTGCATCCAAATCGAACGAACCTATTAAGGGGCTAGTGAAAAGGATTTGGAGTAGGCCAGTCTTAATTTTCACTGTTTCAGCAGGCATTCGACATACTGATTTCTAAATATCTTGGTGCAATGTTCACTGTACATTTAATAACACCCATTCAAAGTCCTTGTGTTCTTGGGCTCCTGAGATAACCATGTGACACGACATGCAGCACTATTCAGTGACATTTCAGTTATACCAACTGAAGACGCATAAAAATGCAAGCATACTGTTAACATTCATTTGCTGTAAAATAATAGATTTATATCAAAACAATAAGGTAAAAAAGTAGTTGGAACCTGTCTGGCACCGTCGTGTGAAAGCAAGGCTAGATCACGGTCCATTTTCCCATGGTCTCCAAGGGAACGCCAGTCTCAGAAGCCATGGTGGGGACTGAGATGACATTGCCTGCAGACCTGTGGCGAACAAGTGCTGGGAAATTGAAACCATGTTTTTATTGCTCTAAATCAACCCAGGCAATGCAACGAAACAGTGTATATGATAAAGTGGAGAGTCAGGATTCCAAATGCAAACATCGGCAAAAATTTTCATTAAACGTTTCACAACATCCTTTAAACAATTTTTGTGAAGCCATGTTCACATGAGAGGCCACCAGTCTTTAAACCTTCTTACAATAGTGGCTAGCAAGTTTGAGCTCGAGAGCACTATTCTCTAAGGCATCCAAGTCAGATTATGTGCTTGAGGTGAGGAAATGTCTAGAAACATTGTAATTCTGTAATTAGAAAAAAGCAGCTTTTGTTTCCGTGGCCATCTCTCTCTCTCTCTCTCTCTCTCTCTCTCTCTCTCTCTCTCTCTCTCTCTCTCTCTCTCTCTCTCTCTCTCTCTCTCTCTCTCTCCCCTTTTTCTTTAGCTTAGGGTATCTAGGCATTTGACAGCGATGCTCACAAAATATGTGGTCTTGTGAAGGTAGCGCCATTTGATGGCCTGTACGTATTGCACTTGTACAATGTGCACCTACTCATTCGTTCTGTGTAAAAGCAGCAGCATTTGTAAATAAATGAAAATAAAATTTGCTCCTGAAAAGGTGACATAGTTGTCATTCATCTGCGGCCCTCGGCAGATGAAAGCTCAAATAAGCGACACCCATCCCTGCTGTGTAAAGACGCACAAACACATCATATACAATGTTCTTGCACGACACTGAGCCTGCAACCTCAGTAGCATGACAATTGAAGCCATTTCCAGCAGGAAAATTTCTGATCGAACATCTTGATGTGAGGTGCGTGCGTCTCCATTTAACTGAAGAATCTCCCAGTTCTTTTTATTTCTCTAATTGTTCTTTGTCATCAGTGATCTGTCTTCTTCACTTTTGATTACTTGTATTACAAATGTATTATGTTTTATTACCTTAAATGAGAGCATTCACGGCATTGATTTGTTTTTGTTTGTATTTCGGGTGGCGCCAGGTGGAGATCTGTGCCCCGCTGGGTGATGCGCAGAAGCCTCGCTCGTGGAGCAAATACTCCGCAGACAGCTCTGCCTACCAGCGACTGCATCCCGAGACAAAAAAGCCTAAGGTGAGTGTCCTGCACTCTTGCAATGATAATGGGGTATGCAGGTCACAGCTGCGCTCTGGTTCCTGCAGTGTGTAGATTTGTGTTCAGGCATGGACAAACAAAGGTGCAGAAAAGGCTGATGTAAGGCCCCGTGTGTTTTGTCCTCATTTCACTACGCTCGCGTTAGGTTGAGTTCTGCATTTGTTGTTTTGTATATCATTTGCATCGTTAGAACTAGTCCCACTAAGATTCCAAACCGACACATGTGCTTCTCACGGGGGAAACTGTTATGAAGGTTTCCACTTGTGAGATCGTACATTTATTTGACGCTAAAGTTGGTTTCAATATGCATGATCTGGCATCAACAGCATTATCATGATACATAGCAACACTACCCAGAGCAAAAATTAGCTGATGTCACATAGCGGTAAAACTTATGATGCCAACACCCATAGAAATGTTCAGCTGTGGTGCACATTTTCTCAGAAATTATTTTGACATGACCGCAACTGTAGCATAAACACAGCAAGTCTGCACTTTTTTTTTTATACTGTTGTCACAATGAGTCCACCTCGTAGGTACCAAAGGAAGAAGTGTCACGGTAATTGGTAAATTATTTAGGGCCTTTTGACAGCTGCAAGGGTATTTCACTCTATTTACAGGACTTGGCTTTCATTTGAATAAAAAGAATACAAGTTTCTAACAGCGAAGCTGTTCGTTAAGCCATGGTTCGAATGGGTGAAATTATCATCGCCATGAAATCGGTGTGCGTGCACTTCTATGCTTTGTGCACACGCGCTTTCCTTCTCTTGTGCCCATGCTCTCATCCCACTACTGCATAATGGCAAGTATAGTATAGCAAGGGGATGGGAAAGGGAAGTCACATGACATGTTCTCGCCACGACCATGTAATAGTTTGTTGTATGATTTCGTTGAGCTTGTAGAAGCCGGAAGGAGGTAGGTTGGCCACCAGCTCTGCTGTTAGTCCGGCCTTGCACCACTAATGCTAGCTGCCCGCGTTTTTATGTTGTGGCTCGTCGTACATGTGCGTACACGTGAATTTTAATTGGCTATTTATTCACTAGCCGCATTTTACCCGAACGTAGTGTAGTTCAAATTATAGCACCTTGACAAAAAGAGCCACGTGGTGTGTAGAGGGGAAAAAAATAAGATAAGAAGTAGCCGTACTGCATCAGTGTTCAATGGTAAATAAAAGATGATTCATCAATGTTCAAAAAGGCATGGTGCATGAGAAGCTGACAGTGATAAGACATCAACAGTGACATGAAGAAAAAAAAAAGAAGGAAAAAGAATTTTTTTTTCTAACCGGCACTTTAGTGTCTAGGTAGGCCAGCAAATGCTGAGATAGCATCTAGGCAGTATTGGCTTGCAGTTAGTTTCAAATGTTGAATTTCCAACATACTGTGCTAGCAAAGAAAAATCACTTTTTGTATTTTAGACATTAAAACCAATGCATTCACACTGTGCGAGCCAAAGATGGTGATCAAAGAGTAATAACTGTGAGCTTTGTGTGACTCATCTTCTTTGTTTTCTTTTCCTCTTTCCTCCAGCCAGTCAAGGAGAAGTTGCCAAGGAAAAGCTTTGCCGACGAATTCTTGAAAGATGTGAGTGCTTGTACCCGGGTGTTGCTATTGCACACCTTTAATTCAGCGTACGCTAAAATACTGCATCCACTGTGGAAATTATGATTCTAGGGCATGTCTGCACAGAATGCATAGGGAAATGTCTTGCATGACAACTTATTGTACATTTTTGCCATGTTCTAGTTATCGCCTTCACAGTAAGGAGATCTTGGAGGGCCCCTCCATCATTCGCCAAAAGTTAACGTAGAATCATCTCGCTTTAAACACTTTTATCTCATAGATCTCCCACAGAAAAAAAAGAACAACAAAGAGAGACAGATCTAAGTTACGTTAAGAGCTACCATACAAAACAAATGCTTTCTTGCTTCCTTGGCCACCATAAGCGCGTTGGAAGGTGCCACATGGAGGTACGTCGGGCCTTTCATATGGGAGCGGTGCTGGCCTGTGGCCTTCAGGATGGTCCACTTGCATGCTTTCGACACGGGCCTATGCCTGTTGTGCCTGCTGGCTCCTGCCTGCTGCTTAGCCGATGGTGACAGTACCATTCTTGGCTGTCTTTCACTTGAAATTGCCAGTTTCTTGCTGTGTGCAGTACAGTATAATAGCATTCGTTAACACCTTCACAGGGTGCTTGGCTGCAGATTGGCTGCCATTTCTCACACTGTTGGAGAAGCCTTGCGGAACCCCATTAACCCTTTCACTGCCGTCCCCCCCTTTTTTTTTGGTCACTGCCAAGCTTGTTCTTTTCCACATTATGCAGACAATTTTGTTCTAGCAGTGCAGTAGGATGCTATTCCAGTCACGCAAACCTGTTTATTGGCGGTTATCTCATCAAACGAAAACATTTGGCTCATTACAAGCGAATTAGAAATTACCTGACAAAATAAGTACCCACTAATTAGGGTGCCAAGTAGTTTAGAGCGCTTTTCTTGTGTGGCGATCTAGCTCCTGAATATTTCTTTCGCTCATCAAACAGTGCATGTGCGCGGCATGTTGCCTTGCCGTGGCTGCACTGCTGAGATGCTGGCAAACAGTTACGAACCAGTGTGGATGTAAAAAGGTGCGCTTTTCTATCTGAGAACATTACTGCAAATTATTATTGTTTATATGTCCTCATCGTAGATGGCAGAACATTCACACATTCTTTTTGTCACTATGACGTTTCTGGTAACCACATCATGGTTTTGGGACATTAGGTGCACAGAGGAAATTATTTGCAGTTTTTAGCTGTAGCATAGTAATCTTGACATAAATGTAAAGGAATTGAAGTGGACGAAAAAACACGCATGCCATCAGTAGGTACTGAACCTATGGCCTCTGGGTAAGGAATTCAGTTCCACGTGATGCCCCCCGGAGTTCCACCCGGTCTTTGGCCGGCCTGACACTGTCTTTTTTTTTTTTAAGTACAGGCCCGTTGCCAGTCCACCACCATTTGCCGGTTTCTTTGGCCCTGAAATTCTGATATGTGCATTTTAATGTTTGTTTGTATGTATGATGTGATTTGTGCATTTTAATGCTTGTTTGTATGTATGATGTCACTGGCCTTTTTGACTCAGATGAAAAGAGCTTTTTATGGACATGGTATGTGTGGCCACTTACCAAGGCTGTACAATGCCTGTGTCAATTCTGTAGAAACGCTATGTTTCTGTTGAAACCAGCTAACTAATTGGCTAGTGCAGTGTTGTGTTTCTGTACATGTACATTATGGGGATTATTGCATGTCAAGGATTTGGTGTATTTATTTTTTTCCCAACATAATGCTAACATCCTTTGTTACCCCCTCCCCCCCCCCCCCCTTTCCTGCTCTCCGGTTTTTTTCTTCAGGGGTCGGTGGTAACCCTGATCAGGCTGGAAGCTTAATTACCTTCATATGTAATGTGCTCAGTAGGAAAAGCACACATTGTTTTCTGATGTATGCCTCTGTGCACTCCCTTAGCTCGAAGGCAACGAGGAGTTCGAGGAGTTCCTCAAAGTGCACGGCACGCACAACAAAGCCACCTGGGACAATGACACGCGGGCACCGAATGCCGAGGGGGATATTAAGCAGGTCAAGTCAACCAAGGCAGCAGTATCACCGTCTAAATCAGTTGCCAAAGACAAGGAGGACTGACGATGATGAAGAGGAAGCTGAAGGTTTTTGCTTTACTTTTTTAAATAGGTCAGCATGGGCTAATCAAGAGGCTGGTTTAACTTCTATATTAGTAAACAACACCATTGCAGTACTGAAAAGATCGCTCTGGCCACCAAGAATATACTTGGAAAATGAGAAAAACGAAAATGCACCGTGACGTCAAATGTTCTTGCTGTGAATTTACTGTGACATCGAACGTTTCGCCTGCCAGGTGTACGTAATCCTTTATTAGAAAAATGAATTGTGTTGTTTTCTAAGGTCTACGTAATCGATTATTAGAAAAATTAATTGCGTCGTTTTCTAAGGCAGCCGGAAGCTTGAGACTGCAATATTTGGGAAATTTTATTCGAGCAAGTGTTGTAGCCAAATGCCAGAGAAATCTCTTGAAATTTCTCATGTCACACTGACATTAGTATGTTAGTGCTGCTGTGTCAAATGCAGAAATGGAACGTCAACCTTATTTTTCTCTTCTAATAAAAAACTGATTGTGAACCTATTCACGATGGAGTTTCCAAGAAATGATTTCACAATCTAAACTGACTCATCATTTCACTTGAGTGTCCCGTTAAGTGAAACTCAAGTGGTATTAGTAGAGTTTCCGTCGCATAATTCTTACAGGGAATATTTTTCTCCTTTGTCTTTAAAGCTCTGCCAGTGCTTTTTTAACTGTGAGCACTCTTGTTGCTCTTTCTCGGTGCGGTTGTCTGATTCAGTGCGCAGCATGCCCCTCGAGACTCGTAGTTTCAGTGAAGTAGTTTCGGAGGCCATGCTTTGCATTGGGTACGCACTGTTAATAGTCAGGTTAGATTTCGTTAACCACTCCAATTTTTTTAAAAGGTCACCATTAAGGCGTGTGCACACTGGTGGAAAAACACGTGCGGCGCGCTGCCGGCGACAAAACGCGAGCCTCCGAGGCTGCCGCGCCGCAGGGATTCTCTTGCCGCGAGACGATCGCGACGTGCACGATATTTTGCTGCCCGCCGCGTGCTGCCAGCGACGAGACCAATCAGAGCGTCCCCGTCCGTGACGTACGCGCTCCATCGCGGAGTCATGCGGACCCGCCCGGAGGCTCATTTCATACCCGTACGGTGGCTCGCTTGCCTCTCGCGCCCGTTCGCTCGGAGGAGGCGGGATTTCGTGGCGCTGCCACCGCGGTTCGCTGCGAGCAGTGTGGCCGTGTCGCCGCCGAAGCGTTTCTCCGCCGGCGGCGCGCCACGCGCGTTTTTCCACCAGTGTGCACGGGCCTTTACGCTATCCTGTATAATGGTAGCCTATCTGACCTTTTCACTATTTTCTTTTATGGCACTGTCTGAAGGTGAATTTTCTCTGTTAATGACTTGCCTAGGAGTATACGCCAGGAACTCTATTTAGACCCACATTTGTGTCCTTTCGACTTGAGTTTTATATGAAGTTTGTGCTTTTCTTTTTCTATAGATGGTTCCAAGAAAGCTACAGCTAAGGTAAGCTCACTGGGGCTGTCCTGAATGACAGATCGGCTGTACTGTGAAGTTCATTGATTTGTATCGTAAAGCTTGATTTTGTTTATTCTGTTGGTAGTGGCATAGCAACACTGAACCTTATGTTCTGCCTAACCAGTTGTCTTGGGTTGTTATTGTTGTTTTTGAACAGCGTGATGCATCAGTTTCCTCAACCTGAAGACATCTCTTCCAAACATATATTGTGTGACGTTTTTTTTTTTTTCTCTTCAGGTTATGACTTTAGTGTGAAATATGTTCCTTGGGCTCCAAGATTTTGATGCCCATATAATGTTTGTCACTAATATGCTGTTAGTAATATAGATGACAGTACTATACACATGCTTATCAATTCATAGTGTCCTTTATATGTGACACATTGGTGTTTGCCAAAGTTTTACACATTTCCGACTGTTTGATTGCATTGTTTTATTTCCACTACTTCACCTTGTCAACATGATCCTTACATTAGATAAAATTTTTTTCTTTCTTCAACTTTATCTTGCATTTCTTGTTTTCTCTTAAACTCAGAAGAGTGGCAAGCAAGTTCCACAGCAGAATCAAAAGGTAGGAAAACAGGAATTCTCTGCTGCACTCTTCGCCTTTTTACTTTAGATAATAATGACCTGGGATCACATATCTATGCATGGTCGTCGGCTTCAATAAACTTCTTTCCTCTTCTCCGTTCTTCCCGCTTAATTCTTATGCGAGTTTCCTAAACAAACCACCGTGGTTTCTCAACGTGTACAGCATTCTGCTAATGAGCACAGAGTCACAGGCCCGATTCCCAGTCATGCGATTGCATTTTGATGGAGGGAAAAGCACTAATTTATTTGGATTTAAGCACATATATAGAAGAATCTCAAGTTATTTAAATTCATGGCTGCTTGCTGAGGTTCTCTATAACTAGAGCTGTGCAAGTTACAAAATTTTGGCTGCAAGGTAAATTTATATGCTAATGTTTGAGTGTGAATTGAATAGAATATCTTTTAAATAACATTCTAATGCTTTTAAAATAATTATATGTTACAGTGCAGAGAATTATACCATTAAACATGGGTGAAAAAGGCAAATATTTTACTGTTACTCCAGCTATGTCGATTCTAGAGAAAAGAACATTAGAGTACTAAAGAACAGCCCAACAGAGCATGTGTGTTCTTGCAGGAGTTAAATTCACCGCAGTACACAAGTGTTACCTTTGCTGCAGCACACAAGGTAAACTTTGCTGCAGGACATCAGTGTTAAACAGCAGAGCATAGTGCCTGCATGCATGGGTCACTTGTAAGGGGACATGGTACACTTTGTCCCCTAATTACGCACTTCGAATATTTCAAATATTAGTGTTCTGGTGTGAATTTAATGTAATGCCAAGCACTGTTCAAAAAACATTCAAAATTTCGAATATTTGCATACACCTGCTTCTAAAAATTGCATAGCATTTCTGTAACATTAAAATCTTACCCGTCATCTTCAACCAAAGTACAGGCCTGGTGATGTTCTGCATGCTCAGTATAGTTTCAGCTGCATTTTGGTCAATGTTCTAGCTGAATTACCTCTGTGGGGAGGTATCGCATGTTTGTTTTGAAAACTATCGCTTTTTTGCTTTTTTTTTTGTCATACTGATCAGTGATGCTTAGCGTTGTGCTGCATGTTTTTCGTTAAGTTCTCATAACTTACACACTCACTGCCTGTAGTTGTTAAGGCTCTTCTGTTGCCAGTATCATCAGTATGTTTGTCATCACCTTTTCATGGCAGAACAATATGTTACCGGCTTTTTAAAATTGGTTTATTACCTGCCTAGTATTTTGGCCAGTTTATTATCGGTGTGTGCTTCATTTTTGAGAGCATTGTCACTATTGCTGTGCCATTCGTCGAGCACAACAGTGTCATTGTCATCAATATCGTTGTTTGCAGTGTACCACTGAAAACATGGGTCCAGTTGAAAGCTTTTTTTTCATCTGCAAATACCTTTAATTATTATTATTATGTCACATTTTAAAGTACTAACGACAAGGTTTGCACATCACTCTTACCATTTTCAGGCGGCTTCCTGCTCATTTAAAGTGGTAATTTGCTTTCTGTGCTTGCAGGCTGCTTCCTGTTTTTTAGATTCAAGTAGTTTTTGCATTCAAGATTACTTTGAAATGTTCTCAGAGTTATTTGCCCAACTGTGAGTGCCGTACTAATGTTTGTTTCCTTGTTTTCTGTCCTTGTTTGTGCACGCAGCCTAAGCTACCAGTGCAAGAGTTTACCTACACGTTAAAGGTTAAGGGCCTGCCTTACAACTGCAAGAAGGTGAGCATAGGAGCGCAGTGCCTGTGGCTCAGAGCAAGGGGTGCTTGAGCTTTCGGGCACAAAGCTGTGCATTTCAATGCAGAGATCCTTTTTTTATTTATTTCATTCTTTCTTTTCTTGCGCAAGAAACAAATCAAGGACTTCTTCAAACCTGCCAAAGTGGCCAGCCTGCGACTTCCACCGAAGGTCAAAGGTGAGCAAGTCCTTAAGGTATTGATACCTGGGATCAGTGTCAGTGTAGAATGTCACTTTGCAAAAGCTTACAGGCACACCACTGGGACAGTGTACTGCAGAGTGTGGGTGCCAGTATACCTACTCAGTGGTTGTTTAGGTCCGTGCCTTGAAGCTCTCGGATGTGCTATCATCTCTTACTAACATTACGGCTCTTCAGGCTGTGGCTCGTTATATTGGTGCTTGAGGTCATAGGATCAGTTCCCAGTCATGCCGTACGCATTCTGATGCTAATGCTGGAGTGCAGATTCTGGCATGCCACGTCTTCAGTGCACATTAAACAACTTGCGTCACTTATATAGCCTTTGCATTACTTTGGGACATACCTCACTGATCCAACAGTGCTCGTGGGAAGTTCTCACCTTTCCCCGACAAAGCTTTCCTGCAGTCAGTGAAAAGGTACAGCAGTGGAACAGAAAGGCGGGGTAAATTGACATTTCTGTCAGGACCAGTGGTGGCAAAAACACCTCGGGTACCGGCACACTCTTTTTTAAACTTATCGTGTTTCTTGAATGTGATGGTCTCTTTCAGCTTCCTGAACACAGCATGTTGTTGTGTAAGTCATACAAGTTGAGTTGCAAGCCAAGATTCATAGCCTTTGCAAAAGTGATCGTAGCGCAAAAAAAGTGCCGATGTTTAAGGAACTGGTCAGTGCCGATGTGGGTGGTACATTATCCAGTAAAACTTGTGTGCAGTGACAGACAACAGGAAGGAAAGACATGTCGTTACCACTTATGTAATGTTCCTTGTAAGTGCAAACAATACTGACTGTTCAATTGCTACTACAAGAATATAATGAACTCTTTCATTTGGTAAATATTTATAAAACCTAGAAAGTTCATGTCTATGCTTGGTAAGTTCAGCAAAAGTACACTAACATGTGACTTGGGAGCATTATTACGTTTTCATTTTTGGAAGAAATACTTTTGGAGTTAATGAATCAATACTGTATGCCTGTGCAGAACCGTCATCTCATCTGCGTGTGCCACAAAGCTTGGCAGTGTTTTCAGGAAGCTGCACTATCATTGTATGCACACACACACACAAAAAAAAATGCATATCAGTTTAGTAGATTGCAAAGCCTGCTTCACATAGAGCAATTTTCTGAAGTAACATTTAGTGCTACAATAATCACACATGTGAACCTAGCTTTCCCGTATTGCATACGGGGATGGTCGTGTCACCTGAAATTCCCGCATTCACGGGGTCCCTGGTCAGAGAAGTTTGTGATCGTTCTTCACAGCTATTTGGTTTGCTTGCATAAAATGTCATAGGATTTACCTCTACAAAAGCGTTTGTCTAAGCAGACTAATGGGTCATAGCTTCCTTTACTTTTCCTAGGCATTGCCTACTTGGGCTTCAAGAAGGAACAAGACATGAAGCAAGCGCTGAACAAGCATCATAGTTTCATGGGTGAGCACCAGGTCTTCTATAAAAGTTGCTTATATGCAGTGTTCATGGAATGTAATGCACAAGGATTAAGTGATGCATACACTATCATTTCCACTATCTTAAATTTGCGTCACGTTGAGGTAATATTGGCTTTTGCGCTTACGTGAGGGCTTAGTGGTCTTAGTGGCCAGGTGGTCCATAACTACGCAATGGGGTTATGTTTCTATCTTTTGCACACCATCAATTCTCTTTATTGTTGGCATAGGTCGGCGCACTCACTCATGAGTGCACTCACTCGCACTCACTCGCACTCATTTCATAGACGTGCGAGTGCGAGTGAGCGCCAATGAGTGTGAGTGGAAGTGAGTGCGAGTGCGAGTGAGTGCAAGTGAGTGTGAGTGGAGGTGAGTGCGAGTGCTTGTGAGTGTGAGTGCAAGTGAGTGCGAGTGCGAGTGAGTGCAAGTGAGTGTGAGTGGAAGTGAGTGTGAGTGGAAGTGAGTGCGAGTGCGAGTGAGTGCCAATGAGTGTGAGTGCAAGTGAGTGCGAGTGAGTGCCAGTGAGTGTGAGTGGAAGTGAGTGCGAGTGCGAGTGAGTGCTTGTGAGCGTGAGTGGAAGTGAGTGCGAGTGCGAGTGAGTGCCAGTGAGTGTGAGTGGAAGTGAGTGCGAGTGCGAGTGAGTGCAAGTGAGTGTGAGTGGAGGTGAGTGCGAGTGCGAATGAGTGCTTGTGAGTGTGAGTGCAAGTGAGTGCGAGTGCGAGTGAGTGCCAGTGAGTGTGAGTGGAAGTGAGTGCGAGTGCGAGTGAGCGCCAGTGAGTGTGAGTGGAGGTGAGTGCGAGTGAGCGCCAGTGAGTGTGAGTGGAGGTGAATGCGAGTGCGAGTGAGTGCCAGTGTGTGTGAGTGGAAATGAGTGCGAGTGCGAGTGAGTGGAAGTGAGTGTGAGTGCGAGTGAGTGCCAGTGAGTGTGAGTGCCAATGAGTGTGAGGTGTATGTATGTATGTATGTATGTATGTATGTATGTATATATGTATGTATGTATGTATGTATGTATGTATCCGTGGCCGTCTCGTTAATGGATTGTATACGAAAATCGCTATGCCATATGACTGGATGATGAATAAAATGACATAATTATATCAAAATCATGACATGCATGATTTACATGAAACGGTCTTGGTGCTCTCCTGGGCCGTTTCGTTAATGGGATGTATACGAAAATCAGTATGGCACAACATGACTGCATGACGAACATAAATGACAGGTCATAACATGAAAATCATGACACTTATGGCATGAGCGGCTTGATTTACATGCCACGGTCTTGGTACTCTCCTGCCCAGCTAGCATACAAAGGATTTATGACGACTTCGAAACGGATATCCGAGACGTTAACGTTGCAGACGGCACGCGTAAGAAGCCTTAGTCCTGGATGCGTCGTATATCGTCTGATGTCCGGCTCGTTGCACATGCGTCTTCAAAAAGCTGGTCTTTTCGGCGGCTTCGAGGAGACTCCAATAATCCCATTTTCCGGGATTTCTGAATCGGTTCAAAGACTTGCACGTGCGTCATCAAAAAGCTGTTCCTGAAATGTTAGCCGTAATCTGAAAAAGAAGCAGGAATCGTGCTCGGGAACTGGGCGCGCCCACCAATATTTTGGTCTGGTTGCCACCCTCAGAATATATAAATGATAATCTGACCTCAGAGCTAACGCCTTAGGGGTTCAAATGACGCCAAGGCATTTTTTGCACCCCTAAGGCATTAACTCTGTGGTTCTGAAGGCGTCAACGGGATAATAATTTTGGGGGGCACCCACGATCCACGGACGTCGTCCCTGCCTTATGGTAGTAGCTGCGACCCGCTATGTTACCAGCTCCACCATAAGGTTTAAGGTGCTGCAGAGTGGGGGTTAGTGCCAGCCCACCTGAATACTTTCGTCCTAGGAAGAAGTGCTGATGTCGCACTTGCTTGGAACGTTTTTTTTCTGGTGGGTCAAAGCACTAGCATTGAGTGCAACAGAGCAATAGTGCAGTAAGGTAGGCACACAGTTGTCTGCGAAGGCTTCATCAGTCTTAGCATATAGGTCACAATTAGTTGTCATGCATACAAAAATCAATATAGCTTGTACTTTGTATAGTATGAAGCAAATCTACCAAAAACAGTAGTGACATATCTTTCTACAGTTAAAGGGGTCGTGAAAAGAATTTGGAGATGCCGGTTTGTAATTTTCACTGCTTCAATACGCATTCGACAAGCCGATTCCGAAATATTTCGGCGAAATATTCAGTGCACATTTAACAACGCCCGTTTTAAATCTCAGCTTTCTTGCGCTCCCGAAACGACTATGCGACACTACCGGCCGGCCTGGTACTATTTGGTGACGTTGAGTTAAGATATTTTTAAGTTCAAAGGCACAGTGAACTTGCGTTTGCTCTAAAGGAATCGATTTACTTGAAAGCTAGAAAGGAAGAAAATACTTGGAAACCGTGCGGTGCCACCATTCGGAAGAAAAGCGGCAGCACGGTTTGTTTTCCCATGGCCTCCGAGGGCACGCCAATCTCGGAGGCGTGACGGCTACTAAGATGACGTCATCTGCAGAGTTGAGGGGAACGCGCGCAGTGAAACCGAAACCTCGTTTTTTATCGCTCTAAATCAACGCACACGGGGCAACGGAACAAAGCATATTGTTGTTTGGAGGGCCAGGATCCCGAATACGCACTTAGTACAAAATGTTCAGAAAACGTTTCACGACCCCTTTAAGGATAGAAAGTTTCTTGGCAAGCGGCCTAACAAGGAGGCCCCACTGCCAATGATCATGACGTCAACAACATTTTATTCAACATTTCATTGAGAAACTAACTTATGGTAGTTTAAAAAAAAAGAAAAATGAGAAAAAAAATAAAAGCACCAATATTCAAAAGGAACTGCAGAAGAAATAATTTAAATATATCTGGAACTTATTAACGACTAGAGGCTTACAGAAAGCGCACTAGTAACAATAATCAAAAGTCAAACGACAATGCATTTCTCAGCATGAGAGCAGCGCATCCTGTTATATGAGCACAGACAGCATAATGGATGACTGTGTGATAGCCGCTTTCAGTCATGTTATGCAGTATCTTCGCCACATAAAATCAATGAGTATGAACAAAGGAACTCAAATATGACCAGGTATCAAAGTGAAAATTTGCCTAGGACATCAGCTGAGTAAAGAGGCAAGCTTGAAGACTACCAAAAGCATCAATCAAGTGACAATGAATACTGACCAAAGTGACCTTCAAAGAAAATATCGCATGAAATATTAACATAATCGTTATAATGAACAACATCACAATGCAGTGCATAATCTGCCACAGCGAGCAACGTTACATCGAAGCAACCTCAGTTTCATAATGAAGCTACATACTCGCGTACTTGAAGTCCAATACACTGGAGACAGGTAGAGAGGGTGGCCTGATCTAGTACGCCCCGGCCTTCTACTCTACTTCGGGGACAACGCAACAGGGGAAGAAGAGTGATGAAGCATGAGGATGGGGATAAGAAGGAGTGATCCGTATATACATAATAAGACATGACTGCTTGCGCAAAGGGGACATGGACGCCAGTAATTATATTTCATTACGCTTGATACGAACTAGCCCAACTTATGGCGGCTGATCACTTCTGCAAAACAATGTGCTGTGACGCGGAAAATGTCGACCCGGCTCTCTTGACATAAACACTGGCAATAGTCAACCCCAGCACGGGTAACTGGGACCTCGCCTCTACTTGAAACGTGACAGGGGCCGCCATTAGTCGGACGAATATGCTGTGCAGGGAAATGCACTCGAAGATTATGATAAAGGTCTAATAGTCGCATAATGAAAAGAAGCCACTTTAGTTGCATCTAAGTTTAATAGTCGCTTTTCATAATCCGCAACTTTGCGCAGTGGTACCGAACGTCTAGCATCCAGTTCGTTTCTATTGAAAAAATGACCTTGAAGCATTTGGTAATTCGGTATGGTCCCCTATTTCGGGTGAAATACAGCTTTCATCTATAGCTTGTACTCCCATATCAGCCAGCCTAGTGGCCGCCGTCTGCTGCTGTGGCACGAATGGGGGACAGTCGCGAAATACTATGTGTTCTATTCTCTGATATATTAGACAGCGCTCACAGTTCGAGATGTACGCGCGACTGAAGAGGTGCGCGTAGTGCCGAGTTAGGTCGGCGACCAGGTGAAACCTACGCAGTGTACTGGCACCGCTGCCGTTTATTCTACCCAGGAGGAAAAACTCGTGTCACTCTATTTGCCGCAGATGCCTGCATAGGTCGGCGCACTCACTCATGAGTGCACTCACTCGCACTCACTCGCACTCATTTCTTAGACGTGAGTGCGAGTGCGAGTGAGTGCCAATGAGTGTGAGTGGAAGTGAGTGCGAGTGCGAGTGAGTGCAAGTGAGTGTGAGTGGAGGTGAGTGCGAGTGCGAGTGAGTGCCAGTGAGTGTGAGTGGAAGTGAGTGCGAGTGCGAGTGAGTGCCAATGAGTGTGAGTGGAAGTGAGTGCGAGTGCGAGTGAGTGCAAGTGAGTGTGAGTGGAGGTGAGTGCGAGTGCGAGTGAGTGCCAATGAGTGTGAGTGGAAGTGAGTGCGAGTGCGAGTGAGTGTGAGTGGAGGTGAGTGCGAGTGCGAGTGAGTGCCAATGAGTGTGAGTGGAAGTGAGTGCGAGTGCGAGTGAGTGCCAATGAGTGTGAGTGGAAGTGAGTGCGAGTGCGAGTGAGTGCAAGTGAGTGTGAGTGGAGGTGAGTGCGAGTGCGAGTGAGTGCTTGTGAGTGTGAGTGCGAGTGAGTGCCAGTGAGTGTGAGTGGAGGTGAGTGCGAGTGCGAGTGAGTGCCAATGAGTGTGAGTGGAGGTGAGTGCGAGTGCGAGTGAGTGCCAGTGAGTGTGAGTGGAGGTGAGTGCGAGTGCGAGTGAGTGCGGATGCTGGAAAAATTTGGGTGAGTGAGTGTGAGTGAGTGTTCCCCTACACTGCCGACCTATGATTGTTGGGGACATGCCTTGTGCCCTTTACTAGTTACAATGTGCAGGATAATTCAAATGTCCTTATAAATCACCTCTATTGATCTCACACTCTTTGTGAGTTCTCTGTTGCACAGGGACCTATCCATCCGAAAACATAATCATACTATTGTAGTTTGGCGATAATTGAAACATTTGCTGCTGAATAATCACACTTTCAGGGAACATATCACCAGGCAAAAAAGCAGTGTAACTCTAAGATGATTTTTCGTGTGCGGGATCATGACCATCGGAACTTTCTGCAGAAAATCGTACTTAACAGCAGCGTATCATGATAGCATGTGAGCTTCTGTAGCCACGTTTTATATCTGGACTTGGTTCTAACCATAGCTGAAATTGCAGATGTTGCAACTACTCTCTCACAGTGCAGTATCTCACAATGCAGCTCACAGTGTGAGCAAGACAAGATAGCTGAACTTGCTACACCATGCCCACCTTCTAATTGTTGCTGTGTTCTGTTTGATTCCAGCTGGACACAGGCTAAATGTCACAATGTATGCAAAGATGGCCCCTGAAAAAAAATGGCGGCAGGTAAGTATGTTTATACAGAATATCGCTCCATGACAACATGAAAGAGATCCTAAATGGAAAATTAATCTCAGTTGTTAAATTAGATTCTAGCAGTGTAAAAAAAAAGCCCATGTTATTGTGAAAAGAGGCACTGCACGACAGAAAAGATGCGTGTACAAAATATCTTGTACTGGTTACCCCTTGGTAGTTGCTCCTCCAGCTCACCACGACCTTATGAATTTGGACATTGCGTAATTTGACTTTATAGTTAATTTCTTTTTACCAATAAAAGATAGGCTACATTGCATTCTAATGGTGCAGAACCAAAGGGGAAACTTTGCAAGTGTCAATAGCACCTATGCAATTCTAATGGAGTCTATCTGAAACAAGATTTGTGACATCAAACTGACATCTCAGCTCTAGTTTCATCTCAGCGAGAAATTTTTAAAAAGGCAGTTTATTTTCTGGCATTCAGAAGATTGCTCCAGAAGTACTCGAAATACGGTTTCAGAAAATAACTTTATGTAGCTGCTAGAGCTGTGTGAATAGCAAAATTTTGACTGGGAAGTGGATTTCAATGTTTATGTTTGAGTGTGAATCCAATATTTGTCAAATAATGTTTGGATATTTTTAAACAATAACATGCCAAATGCGGGCTGAAAACTTATTGCGTGACTAGTGTACTCCCACAGTAGTGCCATCCCCAGAACAAAAGCAATTCCTAAAGAACATCCCAACAGAGAACTGAGCTAACTTCACTGCTGTACACAAGTGTTAACTTTGCTGCACTACGCACACGTTAGCTTTGCCGTAGTTCACGAATTCTAATTTCGCCGCAATATGCTCGTGTTAGCTTCACCTGAAGCAAGGGTGTTAGCGTCGCCTCATTATTATCCTAGCCATAGTGCACTAATGCTAGCTTTGCCGAAGTATGCAAGTGCTAACTTCGCCACAGTTCACGAATGCTAACTCCACTGCAATATGCTTGTGTTCGCATAGCCTCAGTGCAAGGGTGTTAGCTTTGGTGCAGTATATGGCTGTTAGCTTGACCACAGTGTTAGCTTAGCCTTAGCTTCACCACAGTGTTAGCTGGGCCACAGTACACTAGTGCTAGCTTTGCCGCAGTTCATGAATGCTAACTTCACCACAATATGCTCACGTTAGCTTGTCCTCGGTGCAAGGGTGTTAGCTTCAGTGCAGTATATGGGTGTTAGCATCACCGCAGTGTTAGTTTAGCCATAGTACGCTAATGCTAGCTTCGCCATAGTACACGGGTGATAATTTCGCCACAGTACACAAGTGTTAGCTTCGGTGCAGCACATGGGTGTTAGCTTCGCCGTATTACACTAATGCTAGCTTCGCCGCGTTACACAAGTGTTGTGTGGCAAGTGTACTACTTGCGGGGATGGGCCACTATGTCACAAGACATAGCATGTTTTCTCCCTTTATTACCAACTTTGACTAGTTCAAATAGTAGAAGTTAAGTGCAAGCTAAATTGAATAGCAAATGCTGTTCAAAAATTATTTGTGATTTCGAATATTCGCGCATCCCAGTGACCACATCAGTTTATTCTTCCTCTTTACTGTTTATTTAAGGATGTGTGCAGTGTGGTAGCTTGGGCATCTGGTTCACTTGCCACAAATATTGCAGTGCTATTAGGCCATGGATCTCATTTTTACAATGGTCATTTTCACTAGTGTTTCAGTTTTCAGTTAATTCATGGTGTCTTTTTCTTTTGTAACTGATACAGGGATGCATATCTTGTAAAACTAATTTGCAGATTTGTCAGTATTTATATGTCACGGCCTGAACCTTACTTCAAGATTGCTTTTTCTCATTCTGTTCTTAATTATATATAATTATTCTTCCTTTTTATCTGCATACAATTTCATGGTCAACCATTTGCCTGAAAACTGCACCACTATCTTTGTGTGCAGTAAGATATTCACCTCTATGTTTCACCAGCTTTTATAAACCATTATGTTTGTCCATATGCTTCTTCATGGTTGTCCTGAAGCTTGTGTTCATTTCTGAAAAGTTTGGGAATTTCTCTGTATGTTCTTTTTTTCTTTTTTGTTCCCCCTGTTTACAGTTTGAAGACTTGGGTAACCCACAGGAGACACTGGCAGATGTGAGTGAGGACACAGCTACATTTATTTTGTCACTTTACTGCGTGGTTTATAACCCTTTGCACTGCTGAGCGCATGACCACTATAATGTTATGCCACGCTTGCAAGACGTGAAGGTTTCGTATTAGTGATCGATGCTTACTTCAGTGCACACGAAAGAGTTACGGACGCAGGGAAGGATGCGAACAACGCCTGTTTATATTCTTCGCTATATCCGTATCTCTTTTTGTACGCTGAAGTAAGCATCGCTTATAAATTCAAACGAAGTCACCCACCTTTCAATCCTTTTAGTAATTTAGTAATTTTAGTGCTTAGTAATTAAAAAGAATGTATATACCCTACTTCTTTCAAGATGGCATTGTCCTTTCAGAAACAGTTATTGGTAGCTTAGAAAATAAGATATCGCATGTAGCTTGGTTCCTTGATTACCACACGGCGGAGCCCTAAAAATGTTGTGTGAGCTACATTTAAACGTAATTGTGATAACAGCGGTCTTGTTATTAGACCTGACAGTTGAAATAAACCCTTTTGAAAATTTCCAGATGCACTTTCCTGCACTGTGCCTTTGCCTAACTAATGGACATGCTTGTCCTTTTGAAATGTACGCAGGGCTGTGGATGCACATGCTGGGGCTTGCATTTTGTGCAGGTTTATATCATGTGCATCAACTCTACCTATTTCATGTGAAAGTGCACGCAATCTGCGCTCACACATGCTGTTTGCATAATCGACCGCGGCCCCATTAGTTAGGCAAACTGCATGCCAGGAAAGCTAGGTTCATAATTTTCAAGGGCTATTTTGTTTGGAAAAAAAAAAAACAAAGAACAAAGAAAATAAAATGTGTGACAGATAGGTAAGCTTGACCATGTTTAGGTACAGTTGAACCCACTTGTAATGATCCCAGATATAACTGTCTATTAGTTATAATGACCATATTTTGGTGCACGTTTGATTTTCTAATGCTGCTCATGGAAACTTTGTCGAGATATAGCGAACACTTTTCTAAGCGTCCTGCTTTTACAATGAACGTTTTAGATGTGAATGCAATAAAAATATGGCACATACAAAGTGGAAAAAAATCTAAATTGGCCTTCAAAGCACAAGAGTGCGTGGCTCGCCTTGATCGCACGGCAGTAAAGTCATGTTACCTTGAAAATTTTGATACTGCAAAGTTGATTTAGCAAAGAATCAAGGTTGTCTTCAAGGTATGGTTATTTTCCTATTTCATCCGTAAAACCTTATCCAGTCAACATCCAGCTGTAGACTGCGTTAATCACGTCGCAGGGCCCGCAAACACGTGACATAGCTATCTACAACGCACAAAAAGCTTTTCTGTGGAAAAATTTTCTTTGGACATTAGTCTGATGATAAAAGCTATGCATCACCATTTGTACTTAGTTCAGAACAGATGCGGTGCACACAGTCTGCATGTGAGCATGAAATGATCTCACGCGAACTCGCTTCAAGGATGATCCGCCATGATTTTTTGGTGGTGATATTCTCATAATTCTGCTATAGTTCGTCATTTAACAGATCAGATGAGAGGCTGTTAACAGTGGACGTGAACGTGGTTTCAGTTTCGTACTGGATGCTTATGCATATTCAGTTTCTGGCTTGTTTTGTTGGAAAAAAAGTGCACTTTAGATACAAGTAAGCGCAGATAGTTCTACCAAGACTTGCCGCCTGCATGTTGAAGTCGGGAAGCCACTTTGTTCTCACTACCGCTCATGCGTTGCTATCGCAGCTGTTGATCTTTTAAGGCCCATGCACACTAGTGAAAAAACGCGCGTGGCACACCGCTAGCGGAAAAATGCTTTGGCGGCGACACTGCCACACTGTTCGCAGCGAACTGCAGCGGCAGCCCCAGGAAGTCCCGCCTCCTTCGGGCGAACGAGCGCAAGAGGCAAGCGAGCCACCGCGCGGGTACGAAACGAGCCTCCAGGCGGGTCTGCATGACTCCGCAATGGAGCGCATACGTCACAGGTGGGGACGCTCTGATTGGTCTCCTCCCCGGCGGCACGGCGGAGGATCGCGCACGGAGCGATAGCTCTTGCGGCACAAAAATCCTGATGCGCGACAGCCTCGGATGCTCATGTTTTTCCACTAGTGTGCACCCGCCTTTACACTATCTAAATTGGTAAGAGCATGCTGTGCAATGGATCGGTGGTTATGTAAGCTGCTACTCAAAGATTGTGGCTCGTTGACATTTCAGTTGTGTAGTTGCTGATATGGAATAGTGACGATGGGGAACCTTTCATATGCCCTGCTCTCTGGTTGAAGCGACACAGCCCAACGCACTCACTCTGTCACAGCTGATGCGTAGAAGAAAAAAGAGAGCGGAGGAAGAAACAAGTTATTATAGTGTTAAGTGGACAGATGGTGTTTTCAAGACATATGGACTTTTTCTTTCTTCTTTTCTTCTTGCTGCAACTATGCACTTTGCAGGTGGATGAAGCTGCCTATGACTAGGAAGTTTAGTCCACTCGTAAGCATGCAGCAGCCATCGCTTCACAAAACAAAGGGCCTAACTTCTCACCAGAGGGATATTTAGTGCTTTGTAATAAAGCCGGGCGAAGAAAAACGACTTGGTCTCTAATTTTCACGCGTTTTGGGGGGGCAAGTCCATATGCAACAAACTACTGATGTAACGACCACTTTTCATGGCACTTTCGAGTTCATTATAAGCGGGTTTCACTGAATTAGGAACACCACCTCCCACGCATTTTGATCATATGTATGCGTACAAAAAGGAAGCTTCATGCTTAAAATGTTCTCTTGCTTATTCCAGACTGGGCGCATTTTCATTCGAAACTTGTCCTACATGATTACAGAAGAAGAGCTGGAGGCACTCTTCAGAAAGTATGGTACGACCTAGTGTTTGTTTTATTGTTTGTATTTTTTATTGATCACATTATACAGTGCTAGTTGGAACTTTATCAACTAAAGAAACTAAAATTAAATCTTGGCAAATAACTATAGCACTGAGACTTACTTTAGAAGAACATTTAATTAATTTCTGTTCTCTTTAAGTTTATCTTGCATCTTTTGTTTACAAGTGCGCACACATGTATGTACATGTCAATAAGCATTCACGTGTACGCACATAAGCAAATGTGCCTAGCTGCACACTTATTGAAGTACATAGCACTATGCGTGCACTGCATTCTTTTGTGCAACTATTACCCATACATTGGCTTGGACACTGACTATGCAGTTGAGTCCACTTATAATGATATCATTTATAAGAAAATATGAGATTATAACAATTAACAACGATGGCACCATCCACTTTTATATGCTTTCTATGAGAAAATAAACAGCTTATTATGAGGCTCCAGTGCCGCAAGATCAGATATAGCAATTGAATCCAGCTACGGCACTCTGGAAATGGCTCTCCATGCTGACAACATGTGATGCAAAGCACCTCACATCCCATCCACCCCTTCAGAAAACGAGTCGACTGTGCTGCTTACGAGGAAGGGAGAGGAGGAGGAGGTTTCCTCCAAAACTCCCCTCCCAGGGCTGCCGCTATGGCCTCGTTCGCGTGCCCTGTCGCACCAACGTACACAAATGTTGGCTTGCACTGCTCGCTTGCTTACTCGCCTGTTGTGTGCATTGTGCTTTGACTGTATTTCTCCACAACTGCCTCCGTTTTATGTTTTGCCACGGACCGCACATCAGGACGTCGTGGCCGATCCACATGTGGCGCATTCTTCACAAGGAAATTGCACTGGAAGTGAAGAGCCTTTTGAAGGGTCATAGTAATGGCCAAAAGGTGTCCGCCCTTGTGGTCCCCAGTACATACTGTCACAATTGACTGTCGCAACAATCATTCGCTCCCCTACCAAGCTGACTGAGAGTGGGTTCAATGGCATGGACAGTGGGAACTGCAAGAGAGTTCGACAGGGAGCCCACAAGGAAGTTCAAAGCACCTTGTTCGAATCCCTCTTTTGTCTTCCTTTTTTCTCAACCTGGTTATAACAATGACCGGCTATAACGTTGGGATTTCCTTGGCACATGGATATCATTATAAGTGGACTGCACTGTGCACATATTTAACTGAGCATTTGACATCCTGGCTATTGTTCCAGAGCCCAAATGCCCATGTTTTGGTCTGAATGCATTTTAACACTCGTATGTGTCCTGCAGGCGATTGTGAAGTCAATGTGAGCATAAAGGTCAGCAGTTGGTGTTATGCCACGCCCTTCTCCTCCATCCCCACCATCTTGCAGGCCCCCTGGAAGAAGTGCACTTGTCTATTGACCGGGTGACGCGCAAGCCTAAGGGATTCGCCTTTGTGAGCTTTCTGTTTCCCGAACATGCCATTCGGGCCTTTACTGAACTGGATGGCCAGATGCTTCAGGTGAGCAATGGGTGGGACTGTTTATCCGGGAGGGGGGAACTTATTCTGGTGCCATATTTCCTGGCAACAGGATTTCAACAGTGCAGGCAACAGTGGGCATCCTTGTTTCCTGTTAATGTTGGCCACTTATTGTAGAGAAGCCACGAATTGTCATGATGCCTCAGTTGCGGTGTGCTAGCTGATTGCCACTGCTGAATCAGAGGTGGAGTAGCTGCACTCAGCAGAACGAGATGTGCTACGTCGAACTGTCATTTCCCCTACCGGCCTGCACTTAAAAACTGCAAAACTGCATAAAAACGCAACCACACTCCTCTAAACAAAATTTTTTTTTTTGCTGAGACCAAGTATCTGTTCCGGGCATGTCTTTTAGGGAACAGTCGCAGCTGTGTTACTCACATTTGCGTGGAGATAGTTAATAATCATAGAATGTTGTGTGCTTGTATACTGTTCACTTGATTGATTAGTTCCCAGTTTGCATCAAGTGCTTTATAATGCCTACATGGTTTTATAGACTTTTATTTATGGTAATATTATACAGGAAACAGACAATAAATTGAGTGCATGTGGTGAACAAATCAATACTGTTCAATGAAATGTAGAAACTGTAATGAAATATAAATGAAAATGGATGGCGAGTCTACTTCAGTGCCACTCACGGGCACAGCCGTGAGTGGCACTGGATAGTGGTTCATGTTTGTCTAAGCATTTGCATGTGTGCACAGCATTGTCCCTGGGAGTGTTGACTACGGCTAGTGCTCCCACCTTGTTTATACGTACCCAAGAAACTGAAGAAAGTGTGGGCACTGTAGTTGGGGGTAAAGCACTACACATGCACAATGCAGAAGTGGTAGATTTTGCTTATGCCGTGCATTTTCGGCGTTCATTGTCCGATCTCTGTAACTGGTGGTATAGTTGTGACTAAGAGAAAATCTGGTTCCTCTAGCCCCTTTACATTCTTTTGCTCTTCTAAATGGTTGTCACGGTGACCGCATCGCTTGCCCACAGGGTCGGCTTCTCCATCTCCTGCCAGCGAAAGCAAAGAAGTCTGAGGAAGGGGAAGGCCAAGACACGGGTAAGCCAAGTATCACAAAGTGGCCGTGTTAGTAGCTCAGGCTGCCCTGTAATCTCTTTCTCTCTGTGGGCAGATACATCATCGGTGAACTTGTGCACGCTTGTTTTAAGGTGAAAGCCTCACATGCCTCATGCAAAGGTGCCCTTGAAGAAACAGTGGCAGAAAAATATGATACAAGAAATTTAAAAACTTGTGTCTCGTTTATTTGCTATATACTTTACAAAAATCGCCCTGGCAGGATACGACTGTATGACTAGCATGACTGATAGGTCGTGACATCAATAACTTGACATGCTCATGAGTTAGACCACAACTAACCATACTAAGGTCGTGTGGGACTCATACCCACAATGAATGTGCAACTGTGTGCTAGTATATTTAATTGAATGTTAACCTTTACAGCCCATCCCATGTTACAATCACTAAATGTTCAACCACCTAATGTCCTTGCTTTCGCGTTTACGTCACTTCTGTGATAGCTAAGTACTCCTAGGAGTTCCTAGTCCTCCGGGCCACAACGTTGCATTCATTAGGTTTTTTTTAGGGATTCCTCGTGCTTATCAATCTCAGAGTAAAAATTTAACAACCTGCTTGTATGTTGGGTCAGACAGCTGTGCAATTGCACAGTTTTGAAACATTTCCATTTTTCTTGTGCCAAGCTGCTCCAAAGGCAAGAAGATTGCGAAAATTGCTCCAAAGTCCTTTAAAACAGCTTGAAAAGCAAGTATTTTGGTGTTCCCATCAGCTTCAGTGGGAAAAGGGGCAAGTCTAGCAGCATGCGCAGCGTAGCTCACTCTAGGGCATCCGAGATTCTGTTTTGTGCATACGGTGTGTTGCTGCGGCTGCTGCAGTTTTTGGGTTGACGTTGCTGCATGTGGTCACTAGCAGTGAGCAAACTGGAGTCTTCTCTCTCTGGTGTGTGTGTGTGTGTGTGTGTGTGTGTGTGTGTGTGTGTGTGTGTGTGTGTGGTTTTTTTTTTCTTTTTTTGATGGACCGAATATTTCCGACTGTGTGCATTTATTTATTGTGGTTTACATGGAAATTGTATCAGTGCACCACCACCGCCACATCTGAACTTTTCTGCATTCGGTCTGCATTTTCCATTTAAGTGCAATTTCAGTGCCCAGAACGCTATATTTGGACGCAAATACCGTGAAAAACGGTATGGGATGCTTCTTAAGGGGATAGCCACGCCTGATAATCCTTCACCATTGGGTTAGGCCTAGCGCCAGCACATATTGCAGCATCCGTGGTTGCAAGATTGATGCTCCCATGACGTTTGTCAGTGTGCCTCAGAAGAACACCAAATTCCTCAAAAATTATCAAACAGTGGTCAGAAGTCCTGCTGCTATATACGGCCCCATGTGACAACACGTTCAAGGCTTTTGCATTAAGCTTGGTGCGCCCGGCCACTTCCATGAGCGAAAATTTGGATGCACACGACCAGCCACAAGGACAGCGAACAACAAAATGTTACTGTGCTCAAAGGGTTCTAATAATTCTGATAGCTTTTTGCACAGCGTACTCTTCATTTTGACAAAGTTTGCTGTAACTGCATTAACATTATCAAGAATACAAGCTTCTTAAAGGGATACTGAACAAAAATTTTGCCGCCGAGATTATTTGCCCAAATGATAGATCGGGTGCTGAGACAAATCAACACAACCTCGCTTTCAGGCAGGAACCGCCGGAAAATAATGAAATTCATACATTCTTCGCAAAGTACCGCACCTAGCGAGTGCTCCGTGAACTAGAGGAAGTGACACTTGTCTGACATTTCGTGTGCTCGACGGTGTTGTCAGTCCGAGTTAGGGAACGCACCCACCCCCCTCTCTCCAGATTGGTCGCCTCTCTCCACCCACATCAAGGCCTCTGCCGCTGCACACTCCTCAACTCGTGCGGTGAAGCTTTTATGTGCAGCCGTTTGTAGGCTTGGGTTTCTCCTGTACTAACAAAACTTCGGGTAGGTGTGTCCCGAGACACGTAGAATGCCAATGTCTGCTTGAAACTTGAATGTTTCCCATAAGTAGTTGCCAGCATATTACTGCAGTGTTACAGTACGGGGCAATGCACTGCTGAAAAGTTCAGACGAGGCCTTCATTCAGTGTGAAGCAGAAAGACCTTGACAGAATCCAAGGTAGCCAGGCTCTCCTGACAAAAAGGGACACTAACCTACAAGTGGTGCTGGGGAAGCATCAAAAGCTAAATAAGCAAATCTACTTGAAAAACCCCCTGCTTTGCTAAATCATGTCACTGGTCTTAACTAAAAGACTACTGTGTCTGCAGTTCTGGTGCCCCCAGAATTTTCTTGCCTTATTTTTTTCTTTTTTTTTTAATTTTGAGAGGTTACTTGTCCCCCTAATTTTGAAGTACTACTAATTTCCTTGGATTGCTACAAATTCAATTTTTAGGCTCGTAAAGGTTAGGTGAGCTGTTTCCAAAAAAATCTAGTTAGAGGCAACGTTTTGTACTTCTGGAACCACTCAGCATGAAAGTAGACATGAAATTTAACATAGCTTGATGAAAAATGTGTTATTAGCGAGAAACGCCGAGCACGCTCTCTGCCTCTCTTTCGCAGCATGCGGCGACCTTGTGATTGGCAGAGCACGCGTCGACGTCATTGTCGGTACTAACCGCGGAACTGGCAGCCCCCAAGCAGGCACTGCATGAGCAAAGTTCAGACGGTGTGATCGCCCCGCCATGGTGGTCTAGTGGCCGTGGTACTCGGCTGCTGATCCAAAGGTCGCAGGATCGAATCCCGGCCGCGGCGGCTGCATTTCGATGGAGGCGAAATGTTGAGGCCCGTGTGCTGCGCGATGTCAGTGCAGGTTAAAGAACCCCAGGTGGTCGAAATTTCCGGAGCCCTCCACTACGGCGCCTCTTAGAAGTAATGTCTTAAATTATACATGGCCCTAGTTTAAGGTAGCACACATTGTACCGGTGAGCAGCTGTGAATTCAGCGAAGTAATGCATATTTTGTACTCATATTCTCATGCCTTATTCTGCAAACATGCTTGTCATTACGAGACACAAAGCTGCCGTTCATACATAATGAACAAGTTATATTTGTGACAAGCTACTATGTTCATTATTCAGGTGAAGCCATTTACGAAACATCTGGCACAGCAATGCACCAAACGGTTCGACCTCTGCTGCTCTGCGAAGTTTGGAAAGACGTCGTCTCGACCACCGGTGCTCGTACAGCCCTGAACCCCGTGCCCAAATGGGCGGCATGCTGCCACTAATGCTTGTTTCAGGCAGAATTATCTATGCACCAGGTGTTCTTCAAAGCACAAGCCAGAAACAATATCAAGACACTGAGGATTTACGTAGAATACAGTGTGATAGGTACCCAAAACCTACAGATAGTGCTGGTGCAGGCATCAGCAAACACGACGATGACGTCACTTTCACCGCTGTCGCCTGTGGCAACCAACCCGTTGAGCTGCGGTTGGCAGAGCTTTGCTG